>JAUDJI010000510.1:0-13811 GCA_037389245.1 Oryzias sinensis | reverse complement strand
GAACTAATGCCACTTTTACTAAGAGCCCTAAATTATACCCACAAAGAGGGTAGGACTCCACCTTCATGGAAAGACGCAATAATCACTTTAATTCCCAAGGAAAATAAAGATAGACAGAATTGCACTAATTATAGACCAATATCAATGTTAAACGTGGATTATAAAATCTATACATCAATCTTAACTAAAAGATTTGAAACATTTATTGCTGAGTTAATTGATGAAGACCAAACTGGTTTTGTGAGAGGCAGACAAACCCAGGATAACATTAGAAGAAGCCTGCATGTAATTCACACCATAACTAAAAACAAAATAAAAGCAACTCTAATTAGCCTTGATGCAGAAAAGGCTTTTGATAGGGTGAACTGGGATTTCCTCTACCAAACCCTAGAGAAATTTGGATTCACACAGAACTCAATTAAATGTATAAAAGCCATCTATGACAAGCCTACAGCTAGAATAAAAATAAACGGCTCCCTCACAGACCGATTTGAGTTAAAAAGAGGAACGAGGCAGGGCTGCGGCATCAGTCCGACTCTTTTTTTTCTATATATTGAGCCACTGGCCCAGGCCATCCGGCAGTGCGAGGAACTAGAAGGAATCAAAATTGACGGCAGAGAACAAAAAATTGGATTATTTGCAGACGACGTGTTACTGTTCTTAAAGAACATTAACACTTCCATGCCTAAACTAATGACACTCCTGAAAGAATTTAACTCTCTTGCGGGATACAAATTAAATATTTCTAAAACTCAAACCCTGCTTTTCAACCACTCCCCATCAGAAAAAACTGCATCTAGCTACAATATTAAGTGGGACAATAAAAGAATTAAGTACCTTGGAGTCCTTTAACCCAAAAAGTTGTCACTCCTATACGAAGAAAATTATAATACAGTTAACTTAAACATCAATCTGGATATTAAGAGGTGGTCAACTTACCCTTTTGATTTAACAGATAGGATAAATGTGGTGAAAATGAACATCTTACCAAGGTTACTCTTCCTATTCCAGTCACTTCCAATAGAAATACCTCCCAAGCAGTTCATAGAATGGGACAGGATGATATCCAGATTTACATGGGAAGGGAAAAAAACCAGGATTAGATATGCAACATTACAATTGCCTAAAGATAAAGGGGGAATGTCTCTCCCCAATCTGAAATTATATTTTTTTGCAGCACAGATGCGCTACATTTGCTGTTGGTGTGACTCTGAATACTATTCCAGGTGGAAAGAGATTGAGATAGGTGTATCAAGACACCCGATTCAGACCCTTTTAGGAGAGGAGGACTTACCAAACAACATTACCACATTATTAAATCCAATAACAACATATACCATGGAACTTTGGCAAAAGGTAGTACGGCAATTAAAGCTGAAAAAGGAAAAGAAAATACTTAAATGGATTTATCTTGACAAAGACTTCAAACCAGCAAAACACGATTCCACATTTAATCAGTGGAGAACAAAGGGGGTTACAGCCTTTGCCACAATCACAAATAAAAATAAGATGAGGGACTTCCAGAACTTAAAGGTGGAATTTGGACTCACCAACCATGATTTTTTTCGATACCTCCAGGTGAGGGAATATTTTAACAAAGCAATTAGATCAGAAGAGGGGAGTGAACAAAACCCAGTCTTAGAGGTAGTAATTGGAGCGTACCAGCATAAAACATCCAAAACGATCTCTAAACTGTACCACAGCCTCATTTCATGTCAGAAAAACACAACTTTATATGTTAAAGAAAAGTGGGAAAAAGAAATGTCCATCACTATTTCAGAGAATGAATGGTATTCAACATGTGCATCAACTCAGTCCTCTACCACATCAATGAAATGGAGGGAATTTAATTGGAAAAACCTCGTGCGTTTCTTTATTACACCTTCAATTAAAAGCAAACTATCAGCAAATCCACAGATGTGTTGGAGACAGTGTGGTGCAATAAAGGCAAATCATTCTCATATCTTCTGGAGCTGTTCGCAAATAGGACCATTTTGGCATTCCATCCATCATGTCTTAACAAACGCTTTGCGCTACACAATCCCCTTCAAGCAGGTAGTATTACATCTGGGCAACCTTTCTGAAACAGTCATTTCTCAAGATCAGTATTTGGTGAAAATATTTCTGATTGCAGCAAGGAAAGCAATAACCAGAAGATGGCTTAAGCCAGAACAGCCTACCATTATAGACTGGACTGAAATAGTGGAGGAGATTTATATTATGGAAAAGATGACTTTTGCTTTAAGATTGAGAGAAAGACATTTTAAGGAAAAATGGGACAAATGGACTGTATATAAAAACTCACTGGCCAATGTATAACGTGTTTACATTTCTGGAATGGTGGCTGACATGTTCAATTTTCCTTTTTTTTCTTGTCTTTTTTATCTATTTATTTTTAGTTATTATTATCATTTTTTTTCTTTCGTTTTCTTCTCTTTCTAAGACTTAATTCGTTTGATGTCATGTTCAAGTGTTTTATATCTTGTTAACAAAAATGAAAAATAAAACTTAAGTTATAAAAAAAAAAGACATGTATTGCTATGTAGATGTTTCATATGTCAAATATTGTCAACAAAGCCTACATCCATGACAAGCTCAAATTTGACCTGATTGAATTATGTTTTTATACTTCATTTTTAGCTGCTGCCATGTTCTTTTAATTCCTGCAGGATTGCATCTACATGAAAATGAAATCAGGGACATTGAATTAGATTAATGCAACAATTACTTTTTGGAAACACAATTTGCTAGTACGTGACAAATGTAATGCATCTCAATGAAAAATTAAACTAAACTGAACTTGCAAACATTTGTGCAGATAAGAATTTGGAGTTAACTGCCTTTCTCTCCTGAAAGTACACCCGGCCATCGATATCAGGATTCAATCCTGTGCAGAATCACATTTACTGTAGTGTCATTCAAGTCTGAAAAACAATGAAATGTCCAAGATTCTTTTCCTGGTTTCTGTCTGAATTTTGTGGCAACACCTTCTTTCTTACCCTCTGATGAGGCGCCATCAGTGACCAGACTGACATCACGTAACCAGTTCACTCCAACATTGTTCGGCGTAATAACTAGAGGGCCACTGAAAAAAATGCTTCTTTCAATTAATTAATTTCTTTATGTTTAATTTCTTGACGCAGAAAAATCATGTTTCCACTAATTAAAAAATTTGCGTAATTTTAGCTTATTTCTTTTTAGTCTGGTTTACTTAAATATTTTTATTTGCATTTAATTGCTAAAATAAAGTTGATCTTAATTAATAAATTTGGGTAGACATAACCCAATTCGTGTATTTTTAGCTTATTTATTTTTAGTTTGTTTTACTTAATAATTTTTATTAGACACATTTTTACACAACGTTACCGGTTTAGCTGTGTTGATGCCTGCCCCTATTCCCCTTAAATGGATATCCCAGTCATTTTTATCCTCCCCACAGTATTTGGAAAGCCCAGTCTTGATGTTGCGATCATTGCACTCATCCTGTCCATTGGCCTGGGGATGGTAGGCCAATGTAATGCAGTGCTTCACACCCAAAGCCTCAAAAACACCACGGTTGACCTGCAGACACATTTGGTTATGCCTTGAAAAAAAAAGTACAATTTATTACAAATATTTAAGGTCACTAATACAATGTTTTCAAATAGGTAGCTATATCTCATTGACAAATTCCCGCCCTTGATCAGTAATGATCCTCTCTACAAGTCCAAAGTCAAGCAAAATGTTGAAAATTTTTCTTGACACCTCTGTGGCAGTTTTGGTATAGAGGGATTTTGCCATGACCCACTTGGTAAAAAGATCTGTGGCTGTTAGAATCAACCTGCATGTGAAGAAACTGGATTGTCTAGAAAGGACTGTATTATATTAGTTGGTAACCCCGTCAGTTTTCTTGCACACAGAAATAATCTCAAGAAATTATCTTTTGTGGAGGTTTTACTTCGTACAAACACGAAGGGGACAGACAGATGAACATGGTGCATTCAAAGTCCGAACCAACGAGCAGAGATGGGCTTGGTATAAAAACCCTGCATTTGCATATTCAGAAGATCGTCAGATGGACCTCGTGTGAAAATCATGCCCACAGGTTACTGCTGGAGAGGCGCTTCAAGGCTAAAGTGAAGATAAGCCTGAGGCCTGCTCAGCAGATCACACATGCACAGAAAAAGGGAGGATGAGAATAAACTGTGAGGAAAATAGTTTGGCTGTGCTTTCTTCAAATGTAATATAATTTTGAGATGACGATACAAGCTTAGTGAATCAAGTTTAAACCATTAGTGTAATAGAAGTTAAAGGCAGTTTCTAACTATTCTTCACAAACCCCCCTGTTTGTTATATCAAAATTATATATTGGAAAGTCAGCAGAACTCCTGTCATCATCAACCATATACCATTTTACGAAGATTTTCAGTATAGGCAGCATATTGGCTCTGCATCGAAAACAAAAGTGTATAGGTACAGGTAAATACAAAAGGGAACATAAAATCAACGTGAATAAATGAGCATATCAGAGGTGGTAGGTGATACATGAGTGTTGATGCGAAAACCTCCAGGGCTAAACTTATACCATCTGTGTGAAACATTCAGTCAGCGATCAGGGATGGCAAAACTCATCAACGGCTCCATGCCCCTCGGCATCCATCCGTAAGGATACGCATGCATCACCAGTCCAAACCTCGGCACAAAATCATTAAAGTTACATACTACAGTAGTAAATAAAGAAATGCAAATCCAATAAAAGAAAAAAACAACAAGAAAAGAAAATAACACCAGTTTCAACCACGAACGGATGTGGGCCGGATGAATTATAGGCATAGTGTTGATAAAGTCAGCCTGACAGCATCGCGGTGATCATTGATGTGACACAGGGAATCAAACAGGTGACTAAAATAAGAAATAAAAACACACAGAGGACCGGAGTGACTAGTTTTATCAGTACACTCCACCAGAAGTAAGCCAATAAAGTGGGGATCCAGACCAGTAGGCATCAGTCATCTGAGAAGAAATTTGTGATTTAAGCGACTTAACTTCATTGATTATGTGAGTGAGATCTCCAGAGGAAGAGGGAATAAAAGTACAAGATGAAACCACGAGAAACAGCTGGACCCATGTTAGCTGGTTCGAAACTCACTGTAGCTGGAAGAGAGGAGTGCTTAGAGGAAACACACCAGGGAGCGCCCCTCGCCAGGAATAGTGTCACACTGCGGCGGCTCCGTAGTTGGACTTCAACCAGGGATGTGTCTCAAAATGTCAGTCTAGTGGCTCTCAGCAATTTACAGTGGCTTACGTGAATCCAGGAGGGTCGTTCAGCAATGTGTACTGCAGTTGGCATGGTGAGGAGAACCTTGAAGGGTCCCGTCCACCTCGGGTGTGACCAATCTGCAGGTGATTCTGGAGAATTCGCACAAGAGAATCACAGGTGACATTGTTTCAACTATCAGCCGCGCAAGCAGCTGCAGCTTACAGCGAGTGAGTAAAGGTGGGGGTCTGATCAGATAAGGTGGTGAGGTCCAGGGAGAGAAGTAATTTTGCTAGAAACAGAAACTAAATGTCCCAAAAAATTTAACCTGTGCTTGGGCCAGCTGGAGTTTAGTTTTACTGCACTTATTGCCCTAAGAGTTGAAAGTTCAAAAGATTAGCAGACATGTCCATTTAAAAAAAAAAAAAGTAAGGCGAGTTAGTGAACCAGAGATCCTCAGGAATGTTTTTAAGGGGTCAATCCTGATTTAAAAAGCAGAAATGCAGGGACCTGAGAAGTGGGGTCATAAGGCTGCAATCAAACTTTTTATGAGCAGGGAGAGTGAACTTAAAAAGGGAAGGCGGCACCCGCCATCTGAGTCTGATCATGTTTATTCAAGAGGGATGCGGTTTTCGGGCAACCCCCCCCCAGGGGTTCCAGCAATGTCCAGGGCGTCAGTCGGCCGGCTTCGAAGGAGCAAATGTGAAGAAACTGGATTGTCTAGAACGGACTGTATTATATTAGTTCGTAACCCCGTCAGTTTCTTGCACACAGAAATAATGAATAAGACTCAGACAGTTAATTATCTTTTGTGGAGGTTTTACTTCGTACAAACACGAAGGGGACAGACAGATGAACATGAGGCATTCAAAGTCCGAACCAACGAGCTCAGAGATGGGCTTGGTATGAAAACCCTGCATTTGCATATTCAGAAGATCGTCCGATGGACTTCGTGTGAAAATCACGCCCACAGGTTACTGGTGGAGAGGCGCTTCAAGGCTAAAGTGAAGATAAGCCTGAGGCCTGCACTGCAAAAAACCACCATCTTAATTCAAGAAAAAAGTACTTGTTTTTAGTAGAAATTGACTAGAAGTAAGTCAAATTATCTGTCCATGCAGCTAGTAAATTTTACTTAGCAAGATGTCTTGATTTAAGCAAAAATATCTAAGCCATAGTAAATCGGTTAAATCTTGAAATTAGGCAAAAACACTTATTTTAAGCAGTAATTTAAGACAATAAAACTAGAAACTAGGATATAGGAGCTTGATCAAAATTTATTGCCTACTAAAATTCAGAAAATACATCTTGAAACAAGCTGTTGCAAAAGATATTTTTTCTTGTTTCAATACTAAAAAGAATGAAAACAAATTCACTTTTCGATTCTTTTATTCAACTTACAAACTGAGATTTGTCATACAAATTTACCCAAAGGCACTAGGAATACAACTATTTCTTTAACAACACAATTAGAATACTCATCTAAAGAACAGACATAAACATTGAACTGCAAAAGCAGTTTATCTTCCATCAAATTCTTTACTTTAATGCTCTTTCATGTGGTGGTGGTGTCCCACTTGTGAATTGTATTCTGAAGGATCTCTGTCTGAATGACAGAAGGGTGGCCACGCATTTTGTGTAGGTCAGATGTAGTGTGTAATAATATGCCATTTAGAAAATCAGACCCTCGTGAAGCTTTTCTTTTTCAAACGTCACTGGCATCAAACCAATAGCACCGATTCATCTGCTGCCATCGAACACCAAGACTGGACTTGACAGGCCTCTCTTCTGGATGAAGACGTTTGGCTCTTCTGTTGACTATAAAGCAGAAAAAACGTTTTTCCTTTAGTATCTCCAATGTAGTAATTTCTTTATGTATCTGCTTAGGGCAAAAATAAAAATTTACCTCCTGAACATGCAGTAAAGCTTCACTAGCACATCCCAGTTTCTTTGATGGAGGTGCCACAGAGGGAAAGAGAATGGGAAGGGCCTTCACCAGAGCAAAGTTGGCTTCCACTGAAACACAATAAATTAAATTTTACTTCTTGAAGAAGAAACACATAGAACCTAGTGTTTTCTAAGAAGAAGCATTCACGCATCTAACTACATGTATCAAAAAGGCATAAACTTACTTTTATCCCTGTTGATTGGGGGCTTTATTGCCTTCTTTCATACTCTGTAAAATGACCCTGGCGCAGCAATCCTCCCATCACATTCTGACTTCCTCAATGAATTCATCATAGTGGGGAGCAAGGACTCTTGCATTTCTTTAGGCACCTGCAATGACAAACCAAGTGATGAAAAATATATATACATTTAAAATTTTACTTTATACTTTTTACATAATACTTACATGATGCAGTTCTCTGGATAAACATCCACGATGGATGAAGCTCTGGTATCTCCTCTTATGGCTCCACAATCAATGTAAGCTCGTTTGGCCTGAAACTCCAGATCAAAAAACTGTTAAGATTAGCTTGTGCTTCTACTTTTTGTACATTTCCTGCAGAGTTTTATAATGCCTGGCTTGTACTTGCATACTATCCTTATTCACTAGAAGTGATCAAAAATTGTGTTTTAATTTCTGCCAACAATAGTAACTCAAACTTAAAAATGTTAAAGTCACAATTTTTAATAACAGCAAGTTTTCATTCTAACTTTAAGATCATCAAGCATACATGACAAACAGTCTTTCAAACTGGCCGATTTGGGTGGGAAACTGCCCAATCTATTTACCCTAGCATAAAACTGAGTTACAGTTGAGCAGTATTGGGCTAGCAATAACTCAAGTTAGCTTACTACAATAACATACTTCTTAACACCAAAATACATTTTTACTAAACAAAAAATTAATTTAACATATTTAAACAGAACCAAAATCTCATTAATTGTATTTTAAAGTATATTTATGATGTATACAGGATACTTACAAAAAAGTGACGGAGTAGCTAAAATAGTGCTAGCGCAAGCTAGCTAGTTGCTCAGTTAGCCTGCTTCTCAAGATGTTTAAACCCACTTTATAATCTTTACCAGCTGCGTGGAGCGTAATGGTGATTTATTCTATGTCATATAATTTAATATAGCTTACCTCCTTATATCTTGTCCGCCGAATATTATATTCCTAATTGATTTTCCTGTTCGTCCTCGTCATGTTCTGGATCATCAGATGTACGTCGCAAATGTGACAAGATGGCGCTGGGTCGGTCACAATATGAAAATACTCAAAGGGTATCCCAAAAATGCAATAAATAGAATTAATTTTTTTTTGTTACACTTCCTTATGCCATCATTATGAAAATAAATAAGTTATAAAACAGCATATAACGTGTTGGCTCTACTAGTTTATCTTAAGCAAGTCTTCTAAACATATTACTCCCCCTTCATTTGGTCACAATGGACTTTTCCATTTTTGCTTGTGCCTGCCGGAATGTTCCATTGAAAAATTACGACAAAACATGAAAAATACTTATTTTAAAAGATCAACTATTCTACGTAAACCTTGGTTGATATAACAAATAACTTCTTTGATTAACGAAGATAATCATTGTCTGATTTGTACAATCTTTCGATTCAAAATAGATCTTTGCACAAAATATTGAGTTGGTATTGCCCAAACCAAGCGCGGTAGAATTATGATTGCATCATCTCTGGATTGCAAAGTACTGTTTATAATTTAAATTTAAATCAGATAACCATGCTGTTAGAGTGAAGTGGCTTGTTCTCAATATTAACAAATATGTATGTGAAAGGTCACTAATTATCATTTCTGCAAATAAAACAATAGTTACTTTTGGACCTACACAAAAGAGTTTGTGGTAACAATGGATTGTTGACAAGACAGACAACATTGTATTGAAGCCAGGTTTATGAAACAGTGTTTTAACAGAGACCTTCTTGCTTATGAACTAGCTATACCTAATCTTGCTTATGTTTATAAATGCTGAAAACAAGCTTGGTTATCATTTCATTTCAAAATCAGTGTTTTGATCAAAAATAATGTTGATGACGATATTGCAGTTAAAAACAAAAATACGTATCTATTGTTTATCCTATAAATATTGGATGAGCTATTGAACATCAGTATTCAAGTACATTTTTGGATATCAGATAATATGGTTACATCTAAAATAAACTTAAGACCTTAACCTGTGCTTAAATCAGGCCTGCAGTATTTTTTCTTGTTTTGCATGGAAAATGATTAATTTCTAAATTTACAAACTGATCAAGAAAGGTAATGCATATTTTTGTCTTAAAAAAAGTTTAATAAACTTAAATTAGGACGTTTTCCTGTCCTTAAATCAGGCTTGCAGTGTTTTTTCTTGTTTTGCATGTAAAATGACTACTTTATAGATTTACAAACTGATCAAGACAGGTAATGCATATTTTTCTTAAAACAAGTTTAATAATCTTACACGTGCTGCTGTTTTTATCTAAAATCAAGATCAATAAGACTTTACAGCTAGTTTTAAGATTAATAATCTTAGGTAGATTGACAAAATTTGCAGTGTGTTCAGCAGATCACACATGCACAGAAAAAGGGAGTATGAGAATAAACTGTTAGAACAATAGTTTGGCTGTGCTTTCTTCAAATGTAATATAATTTTGAGATGACAATACATGCTTAGTGAATTAAGTTTAAACCATTAGTGTAATAAAAGTTAAAGGCAGTTTCTAACTATTCTTCACACTGCAACATGAGATTCAGTTAGTTTTAATATACTTTGCACCCACAACTGTCATGTTCTGTTGGGTGTTTTTAATCCAAAAACTGATTATATTAACTTTAAATGAATTTATACACACAGACACACTACAAAATTTAGTGATATCTTTTGCCCTTTGCAGTGGTAGGAAGGGGACCAATCAGGTCTATCCCAAGGACACTCCAAGCTTCCTGAACTTGGATGGGATGAAGAACAGAAGCAACAATTTTAACTGTCTCGTGGTGCTGACAGCGGGGACACTCATCAACCTTTGAAATAGTTTGAAATAAATTAATTTCAGAGTAATAAATTAATTAAGTCAGAAAATCCTAATTATCATACTGGGGAACACATAGCTCAAGTAGTTCAAATATATTAACCATTTCATTACATCCTCTTGTGCAGATTTCCAGTGGTACGATGCTAAAACCTTCTCCAATGTCCGCCGTCTGCCATGATGACCCCCACTGCCAATGTCATCGTGGCAGCTCTTTAAAATGTTGCAAACCTGCGCTTGAAACACGACCAGCAGGTGGTTGTAATACAACTGCTCATTTAATAACCACCAGGAAAAGAGAATGTTAACTTCAATTAGCGTTAGCTTACTGTCTGATTAATGACTAATTTAACTGGTAGTAAATCCGTCTTCAAAAACAGGAACGCGTGTATCTAACATGTATCTAACTGCGTGTATCTAACAAGTCTCACACATCCCATTGTTGTTACTTACTTTTAATTGTGTAATTCTTTGACGTCTTTCGAATGGTCGTCTTTCTGCTATCGGGATTCTTAGAAGTGAGGGTGAGGCTATGACAAGTCCCTTGTGCAATGTAGTGGGAAATTTCGATGTAATATTCATCCATGTTTCTCACAAATAATGGAAAGATTGGTGCTATCGGTCTAAAAAAATAACGGAAAGTTATTGTGCTGGCGATCTCACAAAATGACGGAAAGTTATAGTGCTGGCGATCTCACAAACTAACGGAAAGTCATTGTGCTGGCGATCTCACAAATAACAAAGTTTGAAATTGACCAATCACTAAGTTAGACGTCATCGTGGCAACTTACAGCCAATCAAATACTGTGACGTAATCATTGGTCGAAGGACCCCGAGAATATCCGGCAGCCCGAGAACATCCGGTACCCACCAGCTCAGTCCACATTTATAGTTGGCCGTGCTCATCAGCAGCACCAGGTTGAGTGACTACACCTGTGCCTCAATTAGCTCATCCTGCCACAAATGCAAAAAGAGCTCCGCTGTTGACAACACTGTTGTTAACATCCATTGTTAACTTTTTTTTCTTTCATACTTTATTGACAAACAACAATACAACAACAATGACATCCACTGCTATTTCAGAGCTATTTCCACAAACGAGTGACGTTGTTCACCGTTGAGTACTCTTCTGCGCACGTGGGTCACTTCTGGGTCATTTCACGGTCACACAGGAGATCACAAAATTTCACATTTAATTGGAAATGTGAACTGCCTTGCAAAATAATTATGGATTTTTTTTGTTTTTCCCGCTTGCAGTGGTCTTTTATTATTTATTTTTTATTATGTATTTCTGTTGTCGTCCTGCATCTCAAGTAAACGTGAAATCAGCATGATCACCTGCTTCTCATCTGGGAGTGAGGTTGATGCCATTGGTGTATCGTCATCAGTAGAATGTCTGTCTTCTGAAATCTTGGAGTAAACAAAAAAAAAAAAACAGACATTAACAGCAATTCCACAATACTTAACTTGATTACCAGAACGGTGTAGTGTGTCTACCTCTGTCACTATCCACCCCAGTTCTAGTTATTAGTATTTATAATAATACTAATTATGATAATAATAGTATTGTCAGCTCTAATATTTTTCCGTTTTGTAAAGTGCTATTTTATATTTACCTTCCTTTTCCATGGCCAGTCTGAGTCCCCATAGTTATAAGCAATCTCTTCCTCCGGTTTAATGTATCTTGTTCCAAAAACACATAGATGAGGTTGTCCTTTCACCTTGACCGTTTTGATTTTTTGATTTGGGTTGATATGGTTATCATTGACTTGTCTTCCCAATGAGCAGTCCTCTTTTGCTGCATCAATAGTGGAATAAGATAAATTCCAATGTAGAAGATTGCTTAACTTGAAATGAATTATTATTAATATTAAATGATTATTTCAGTAGATAAGACTATCCTTTTTTACATTTTGTGTGCCAGTAAACTTACAAATATGTGTATCATTATATCATGATTTACATACCACAGCTGTTTTCCATTGTAACAAAACTCAAACATGAAGACTTTTAAGCCTTTGTGGTATAGTTAAATTCTCCTCTCATACTCCTTTTTTTCTATTAAATCCCCTCTAGATTCAACAAGAAATTCTCCTCGTTCAAAGTCTTTGCAAACAATCCTCGACCTAAGAGAAGAAGTAAAAATGTCAGTCACAATATGTATTTAAAAGAAGTACATTTTTAAATTTTAAAATCTTTGCAACTTACGTTTGAGAGAATTAATTAATTTCATGTCCAATCCTTCTCTGTCCTTACCCATGGATGCATAGTATACCGCTTCATCCTTGGGTTTGACTCTGGGGCCTCTGTCTGTTTGCTAAAATCCTAATATTTTATTAATAACGGAAAGGAGTCCAAACACTTTTAAAATAATATCTTTAACATACCCTGATCCTCCAGAGCCTCAACCCTTACTTTTTTTTTCAGTTTTCTCTGGATTTCTTGATGCTGACAACCTAAATCAGCTGTGTTCAGTCAATCAGGATGTGAAATCACTTCAGTCAGCTAATCAACAGCAAGCTGGTTAGGGAGAGCTGGAAAACCGGCAGGGTTGAGGCTCTTGAGGACCAGGGTTAGCCACCCCTGATCTAAAGCATAACTTAATCCTGGTTTGAGCAGTCCAGATCCTGGGGTTTCTGAACAGGATCTGGTCTTATGTTGTCTCAGTCCGCAAAAATGTAGTGGAATGTTCCTTTAGTGCCCTCATGAATCGGAAGCTGTAAATAGGACACTAACATAAGCCTCGTTTCAAATAGCCACGCATTTTTAAAGGCCCTCCCAAGTATTTAACTCCTAACGCAATAACATGCTTCCTGCTGAAATTACCATATTTTCAGGACCGTAGGGCACAACAGGTTTTAGGTTAAAACATACCAGCAAAACATACATGCTAGTGTGTGTTTTAAAAAAGGCAGGGGGAGCAAAACTGAGTTGGTTGTGATTTATTTTTCTCAGTCATAAATCAGCATCCAGAAATCCATCAAAGTCCTCGGAGAAAAGTGCAAGCAGCCACGTGTTTAACCTTTCCGGCTTTGTATGCGCTCCACAAATGTTATGGAAAAATATGTGCGTCAACAGCAATACAACATGCTAGCTGACAGCAAAAACATGCTAGCTTCTAAATCGCTAGCTTAATGTTTTATGGTGTGTGAAAGCAAAACTATAACTAAAACAAGCCTCTTTAAAAAAAAGGACAATAAAGGAGGAGATCAGAATGTTTTAAGACTATTATTGGATACAATTTCTGTACAATGAACGAAACAAGTTAAAAAGCTTACCTTTCACCCGTCCATTACTCCTCATTGTCCTCTTCGAATGATCATGTGAAGTACGTGTGTTATATATATCTCATCAGCTCATTGGCTGATGAGAAGTCGCTCACGCTCCTGTCTTTGAAAAGGTGCTGCTACTTTGTGTGAAGAAAAAGAGGAGAGGTATGGTGGTCCGGAAGTGCAAATCATTTAACAAATCACTCGATACAAAAACATTTTTAAATCACAACAATTAAAAAAAAAAGTGAAATAGCAGTTTTACATTTTAAAAAACAAAACTAAATTTCAGAAAATAGAAAAAATGTGTGTATATATATATATATATA
>JAUDJI010000509.1:0-13815 GCA_037389245.1 Oryzias sinensis | reverse complement strand
CTTTCCACGTTCCACCATCCATTTTAGAAGAACATAAACACTCACCTGAGCACAGGTGTTAGCTCACCTTTGCACTAACAGTTTGCATGACTGAATGACTGAAATATTTCACACAAGTTGGTTTTAAGGCATAAGTATGCATGTGAACACTATCTGTTTTGTGTACATGTCGACAGGTGGACATTTTTTGCAGCTAGCAGGTGTGTTTATAACATTTGAGTGTGTGTGTGGACAGGCTCCGCCCTTATTGTACTACATTTGAACCTTACCATAATGATTAACAACCAGTAAACTTGTTGCTTTATGCTGCTTCATGGTCTTATCCCCCTTCCCCTCCTATTATCACCCCCTACCCCCCCTCTCTCTATCGTCCCTCTCTCTTCTTCCCCTCTTTCCTTTTCCGTCCGGTCCAACACCAAAGATTTTCAGACATGATTGAAATTAATAAAGTTTGGCTCAATTACAAAAGGGGTTTATCCAGACATACCTTTGGTTTGTCTGAAGATTAATAACCCCTCTTGTTAAAGTAAAATATGTCCAACACAAGAGGCCCTCAGCTCTCATCTGTCTGCCCAGCTGTTGGACAGGACAAGTAAAAAAAAAAAAAAAAGAAAAAAAAAAAAAAAAAAGAAATAAATTCTAGACACGTTTTCTTGGACTATTTTGTTTTTGAACAAACTTTCTTTAGATAAGATTATTTTTCTTGCAAGACACAAAAAAATCCCATAGATATTTGTCTGCTGATAAGAACAAAACCAAAAAGTTAAATTGATCCTTTCCTAGCAACCACAAAAAAAACATTTAAACAAATAACGAGATTGAGACGTAGAAAATAAAATGTAATTATTTTTTAATTTAAAGTAACATTTTATTTTAAAAGTAATTTAATTTAATTTATTACAATTTTCCTTTTAATTTAATTTAAAAAAACATTTTTTGAAAAGACAGCAGACTGATCTGACCCTGTGGGTTCTCCAGGGTTGATATTAAATGAATTTTTTTTGTTTATGTGTCTAAAAATCAACGGAGCTTGGCAGTAAGAGGAGGGGTCACTGAAGGGTCAATTTCTTTCATTCTTTTTTATTCTGTTCTTAGTGAGTTCGATTTATATTGTTTTTATGATTATAATGATTACTTTTAAGATTTTTAATATCATTTATTTATAATTATGATGTTTTTAGGCTTACAGCCCCTCACAACCTCAACATAACATTACCGGTGCAGCAAAAATGGTGATCTAAATCAGAGCCATCCAGTCGTACAGTTTAGATCCAGATTCCAGAAATCCTCAAAATGCGATTTTGAGGTGAATTTCTTTATATATGTCCTCCATTGAGAGAAAAATGCCCCAGGGATGTCATGCATGTTAAAAAACACCCACAACAACATTTCCATCAGAGTTGGTCTTTAAAAAAAGGTATTTTACCAAACCAGCATTAGATTTAGTTTTTTATCTCTCTAGTCTAATTAGCTTGCTTATTACTATATTTTCAACATGTTTGTCTTCATGACACAACAAATTTTTAAATTTCCACTTGTGTCTTCAAGGCAGCTGAATCCTCTCATCTTCAGCTTTCTTTCCTTCCGGACAGCTAAGCTGTTTGTTTGTTTGTTTGTTTGTTTGTTTGTTGAGTTCGGAGCATATTTTCCTAACTTCGCTAAAGGCAAAGTTGCAAAAATGTTACATAAATGCAACAAATATCAGCTTTCTTCTGAGGTGAATGAGGAAGATTATGTATTCTGAAGAGTGTCGATACCATAAAAATAACCATAAATATTGAGTTTTAGCAGCATGATTACCTTTAAATGATCAACACAAGTTAGGCTTGAATAACTAAAATCAGTGGGATTTATCAAAAAGGACAGATTGCTGCAAATAAGGCAATAAGGAGGAAGACAACGTCGTGTGGCGTTATAGATGGAAACCATCTCATGGCCAAAAACATACTACAACAACAAAATAAAACTATTGATTACTTTTCAACCCTTTTTGAAGAGGTTGAGCCACAGGGAAGGATCCTACAGGAGGTGTAATGGCTTTGGATTTGGCAATCTCAAACTTTATTTTTGCTACATTTACTTTAAAATGTTATGAAGAATTAATCTTGAGATTGACTTTAGGTTGATCTAGAAGACCAAAGTCGACCATGAAGCTCATCAAAAACAACCTTTTAAGGGATTTTTAGTTGGTAAACTATCATTTTGGTGTGAATTTAAATTTAGTTAAATATTTGATTCTGTAGTGTGCAGCATCTCTGTTGTATGTCTCAAAAATAACAGGCCAGCTGAGAAACTGAGTCTACATGTGCGTTTTTCCATGTCCAACACCAAACAATAACATCAACATTTATAAAATATATGTACAGCAGTTTCCACAGCTCTCAGTTTTAGTCGCAGACTCTGTTTTCGCTAAAGACTTGAGTTCTGCTGCCCCCTGTTGGCTGATTCTGCCAATCACAGGAGCCTGAAGCAAATTCTGCTTTCATTTTCTGTTTCCATCCCTATAAGTCTCCTATCTTTCTAGAAATATTAATACAGTTTTCTCAGTCGCTTTAGTACAACTCTCAGATCAGAATGAAATTCCCAAAACTATTTGTTCAATCTTCACATCATGATGTCACTTGTGCACATCATATAAGCAGTTTCTCACTTCTTTGAACAAGTTGCAATTGCTTTGGTACATCCATGCAAATGATTATGGACACTTCTCTGCTCTTTGCTACATTATCAATTGTTTATGTCATGTTGATCAAAATGTATTATATGTGCAATAGTCTTATTCCTCAAAACACCTAGTCATTAGTTCATCGTATAAGTCATTAACTGCAAAATGGTTGACCAAGTTGTCATAATGTGACAAACATATTTCGCCGCATTGCAAGAGAGGATATTCGCTGTGATGTGGATGAGAATTTGTGGCCTAACATACAGGAACGACAAGAGGTGTAGGAAGACCACACCAATTCCTACTGCACTGCCTGGACTGTTGTACAGAATATTCTCCTATCTTTTTTTTTCCCTTTGTGTTACTGTTTGCAGTTTTTTTTTCTATGTTGGTATGACATGGTCTGTCAACAAATTACAATATGAACAATAAAAGTGTAAATGTGAATCTTGTCCAGTCTCTTGCAATCCAACAAATAGGTGTAATTTACATTTTACAATAATTGTCATCCAAACTTTAGCCATAGTTTCCATCAGAACCTCCCTCTAAAGTACACAGTTATATCGACAACATGACTAAGTCATTTGACCGTCTTGTTCGTAGACAATGACACAAGGACTTGACATCATGATGGCACTGACATGTTCAATGACAAAGACTTAGTTTTGAGAGAACTAAAGGTTTTGAGCAAGTTACAGGCTTTTGCAAGAAATCCATAGTGTTTTGCTGTTTGTACAAATTGTTTTGAGAAATGCATACACGTATTTGGAAACTTCAATTCTGATCTGAGAATTGTACTAAAGCGACTGAGAAAAACTGTAAACAAGCACATAATTAAAAAAATAAGGTCCCCCTCCCCGTACCTACACAGCCCCCCACTCCTTTCACACCTCCCACCCCCTAACAGATGGGGAAAGACAGTGAGAAATAAGCTGAGCACGAAAACAAGATGTTGGAAACGCAAAAAATTTGGACGTCCCTCTCTGGGAATAAATGCATAGACTGCCAGATGCAGCATCACAGGGGGGGACCGCTCCACCACAGCATGGCGGCAGGGGGAGGATCCAGCTGAGGAAGCACCGGAAATAAATATTTAAATATAAATGAGAATGAAAAAGTAAACGTACAGATAAAAGCCATAAATTATAAAACATTGAAAAGAGGTAAATTAAAATAAAGCATTAAAAATCGAGTGTAATTTCACTAAACAAAAATAAAAAGGAATAAACAGGCAGGCAGGCAGTCAGATAGATAGATAGATAGATAGATAGATAGATAGATAGATAGATAGATAGATAGATAGATAGATAGATAGATAGATAGATAGATAGATAGATAGATAGATAGATATAGATAGATAGATAGATAGATAGATGATAGATAGATAGATAGATAGATAGATAGATAGATAGATAGATAGATAGATAGATAGATAGATAGATAGATAGATAGATAGATAGATAGATAGATAGATAGATAGATAGATAGATAGATAGATAGAAGATAGATAGATAGATAGATAGATAGATAGATAGATAGATAGATAGATAGATAGATATGTCTTTATTAATCCAGAGGGAACTTGCATGTCCATCCATTGCTCCAAATGTACACAATGAATGAATTATGAGGATCATAAAATGATATTAAAAATCTTAAAAGTAATCATTATAATCATAAAAACAATGTAAATCGAACTCACTAAGAAAAGAATGAAAGAAGTTGACCCTTCAGTGACCCCTCCTCTTACCGCCAAGCTCTGTTGATTTTTAGACACATAAACAGAAAATTCATTTAATATTAACCGTGGAGAACCCACAGGATCAGATCGGTCTGCTGTCTTTTAAAAAAATGTTTTTTTAAATTAAATTAAAAGGAAAATTATAATAAATTAAATTAAATTACTTTTAAAATAAAATTTTACTTAGAATTAAAAAATAATTAACTTTAATTTTCTATCTTTATTATTTGTTAATTTTGTTTTTCTTTTTTTTGGGGTTGCTAGGAAAGGATCAATTGAACTTTTTGTTTTTTTTGTTCTTATCAGCAGACAAAAATCTATGGGATCACAGTCCAAAAACTGACCTTTCAGAAGGTCAAAGTCAAGAAATTCTGTCTGATTTTGTAAGAAAAATAATCCTATCTACAGAAAGTTTGTCCCAAGATTTGGGAGCATCTCTGGTCATTAAAGTCCCACTACAGTCGAATTTTGAACTTTTTTTAAACGCATTTCAGCTGCTCTTTTAATTATATTATGCTGCTTTTAGCCAAAAAAAAACAACCTTTGTCGTTTTCTAGGACAACCCCTCCCTGTTGCTGAGAGCTCTCCGTTTACATGCTCACACCCCCAGCCTAAAGGCCGTGTCACACAGCCACTGCGTACATTTTGCACGTATTGTTTAGAAGAAAACTGGTCACACGTACATGGAAAAAGTAAGTGACATTTTTTACCGATGTGCCATGAATGAACCCCGGTAACCCTTGTGCTATCCTAGGGGAACGACCAGAAGCAGCTCAGAGTCACATGTCAGCCGTCTGCAGAATTATTGCATCAAACCATAGAAACAAGAGCTGTGGTCGCCGCTCCAGTTCTGTCCAGCTCTTTTCAAAGCACGTCTGATTTGACAACATTTCGATGATTAATGACTTCTTTGTGCTCTCTGCATGAGCCTGAGGGTGTGAGAGGCTGAAGCAGCGTCAGGTCTTACGATTAGCATGCAGGGCAGAAAAATGGGACTGCTTTGGGATATATCTTTGATTGTGCTGACGGCCCCAAGTCGGCGTTGCTCTGAAGTCAGATTCACAAGGAGGCGGAAGCTCTCTCTCCATGATTTGGGTCAAAAAATGAGAGCCGTTGTGGCCCGGCTCCTGAGTTCTGGCTGCCGTCCTTGTACCCATGAAAAAGGGCCTTCACAGAGTGCCTTCTTTTAAGATGCAGAGAGTGGAGGGGGGGGCGGGCGGAGGGGGGGCTTGAACATACATAAGAGCCGAAGACCGTCCGCCAGTCCAATTTGGCATAACATCACCAGACAATTTGTTTAACCTATACGAGGCAGCTGATTGGACCTCTGCTTTCATTTAGTGGCTCTTGATCCTCTCCCGAGGCTCGTCCGAATTAATCCTTCGGGGTCGGCCCATTTTGGAAGAGAAGCGGCACATTGGTGATGAGCGCAGGCCGGTTGCTCAGAGCAGAGGCTTTGTCCTGGATGTCGGATGTTCAAAACGTGACCGGGGGCCAGTCCCAGGACTTGGTTCTGCAACCTCTATGGAACTACCTCCACCAGAACCACCATGACCTTCTGAGGAGCCCTCTCTTCCCCGTGGTGCTCTCTGTCACCACCTACTTTGTGCTGGTGGGTCTCTACACTGTGCTGGACTTGCTGGCTCCCTCTTGGCCCTTCATCAACCGTTATCGGTTGCATCCTGACAAGCCCGTCACCTGGCCCAACATCTGGGTGACTCTTGGCGTCACCATCTACAACCACCTGTTCTTCATTTTCCCCGCTGCAGTGGCGCAGTGGCTGTGGCGACCACCGACTCCTCTGCCCCCTGAAGCCCCCACCCTCTGGAGCTTTTTCCTGGGCATCCTGGGCTGCATGTTTGTCTTCGATTTCCAGTACTACCTGTGGCACCTCCTGCACCACCGGGTGCCCTGGCTGTACCGCACCTTCCACGCCGTCCACCACCAGTACAACCAGCCCTTCAGCCTGGTCACGCAGTACCTGTCCGGCTGGGAGCTGTTCAGCGTGGGATTCTGGGCCACCATCGACCCCATCCTGCTGCAGTGCCACTGCCTCACGACGTGGGGCTTCATGGTCTTCAACGTCTACGTTTCCACCGAGGACCACTGCGGCTACGACTTCCCCTGGGCCATGCACAACCTGGTGCCCTTTGGCCTCTGGGGGGGAGCTCCCAAGCACGACGTTCACCACCAGCGCCCGGGCACTAATTTTGCCCCATTCTTTGCGCACTGGGACTGGCTGGGAGGGACGCACATCGCGCCAGCTCAATCCAGCCACGCTGCCAAGTGGGAGCCAGACGAGATGAATGAGAAGAAAGAGTGAAGAGGCTGAATGAACCTCTGACTGACTCCGCTCTGATCCCCACAGACTCGTTTACATTCCATCCTTTCACCTTTTCTCTTTGACGTCGTCTCACTAAGTTTTCTGGAACTGCTCTAACACCTCCTGACTTGCTTGACAAATAGAATATTTTGCCAACATCGGTCATCCTGTGCTGCGATGAATGTACAAACGGGCGTAGAAATTCCTCCTGTATATATCACTGCACTGCTGCGTTTTTGCTTCTCTTTAAGCCGTTCTCAGGTCATTGTGCGTATGAGATGTGTTTGCATTGGCCTTACAAAAATAAAACATCAAACTTCATCAGGCAGCTGTCGCGCCGTCTTTCAGACGGTGAGATCCGTCAGAAAGGATTCCCAAACGCTCTGCCTCCCTCTCGCAATGAAAGGCTGTCTTTTAGCTGCATCCCAGCATCAAGCGTGGGTGCAATACTAATCTATCACCCTGCCTTTGAGGGGAGACAGTCTGGCTGCAGGAATCTGCAGCAGAGGAGAAAATCCGGGGAATGCAAAGTCGGAAACGGATCTGGGTTGGCATGAATTACTATTGTTCTTCCTGATGTAGTGAGTTAAAAATAGGTTAACAAATACTGAACTTGAGTCATCACCTATGCAGAAATTGATTCTTTTGAATGACAACACATGCATTTCCTCTTAAGAACCAGCAGAGGTCCTAACCTCCTGCAAGAGCTGCAAATCTTCATCTGCATGATGAGCAACAAGTTAAACACAGGAACCCAAAACAAACCCTTCACTCTGTTTTACATATTTTTTTTAAGCAAGAACACGTCCAACTGACTTTAGCGAGACTGAAACGGCGCTGGAACCAGTGACTCATTTTTATGCTCTGCAGTTGTTTACAGTCAAGCAGCAGCCAGAACTGGTCAGACCTGATTTTGCTTTCCACCTGACACACCTTACTGGTGCACATCCGTCTGCATATAGTGTCTCAGTAAGCCTTTGTGTGAAAGGCAAAGATCCTCATATTTCGTTTTTGGTGGCCTAGTTAGCACAAACCACAGTTCTGCAAATCCTCTTGATGAGGAACCTTTGAAGCGTGTCATAAGTACCTGTTGATCTGTCGATTCCTCTGAGTTTTTGAGAAGTCTGTGTTCCCTATTACCTGCATGTACAACTTTGATCGTTTGGATTTTTGTATCAAGCTTAAAGTTCAAATGTGGTCCAAAGGAGAAACATTTAGCAGCTGGCTTTATGGAGCATGCAGAAGGAAAGACATAGTTGTCTCTCAACGTGACTATTAGTTTATATAAACATTAAAAAGGGGGCTGTACACAAGCTCCTCCCCCTGCAGGCAAAGGAGGAACACAATCAACCAGACATGTTTGTGGTTGTTTTTTGTGTCCACATGCTTATACGCCGTCTGTCAGCCCTTTTACTCTGTTATTCTCATTTCTGTGTGTGTTTTGTTTAATCATTGTTTTGTATTTGTTTCTGGTTAACAGGATTCTGGACTGATTCATTTGTGGATTTGATTATATTTGGTCTTTTTCCATTCTTTTAAATCTAGCTTTTGGATTTGCAACAACCTTTAGCACAAAGTTGATTTATTTTATGGTCTTCATGGTAATTGTATATAAGAAGGGAGGGGGCAGAAGATTACGGAAGGGTGGCAAATGACAACACCAGTCTAGGAGGCCATTACAAATTAAAGGATTTTGAAGCCTATAATTTAAGGGGCTGAAGATTTTGTTGAAAAATGTTTATTTTGTCATTTTTGCAATGCTGAGAGAAGTTTCTGTTGATGGTTTCTCAATACTGACGATACTTGAAACTGACTCAAAAATTGGGAGGCAAAGCCTTTTAGCTAAGGGGGCCTTTGCCCCTCCGTAGCTCCGCCCCTGCTCCTCCCATTTTACCAGCATCATTATTTTATTCAAAAAAAACATTTGAAACTTTTTTTTTTGCTTCAAAATGTTAACACTGTCTGGGAAAACCTTGAAGAGAGGAAATATGTTTTTTATTTTAATAGTCGTCCCTTCCTCCTATATATTATTAGTCTGCATTGTAAAAAAAAAGCACTTCTGGTTGGATGACGACTGCATTTTAGCCACATTGACAGTAAAGTTGAATCTGATTATATCACCATAGCAACCTCTGTAAATTCAGAAACAATGAAGCCACAAAATGTACAAAAGTCACCTGCATGCATTTTCTTTGTGTCAAAACGTTAAAAAATATATTTATGATTTTATATTTTATTGTTAAGAATCCATCCCGATGGAGGGTCAAATGTTGGGTTAAAGTGTAACTTTTATTAAAAACAAACCTTTTGAAACTTTTACATATTAACACCTGCAGACTTCTACTTTGTTGCAGACTTCACAAATATTTTAGGAGACTGAAACAGATTTCCCATGATGCTTTAGCAAAATGGAGAACTTATAATCGAAAACAATTTTGCATAAAGTAATTGTTTTTGTGTGGTATTTGTTTTTGTACATTCATGGTGGAAAGAGGAAGCACTGGTCATGAAAGTGTAAACATTTATGTTTCAACTTAAAAGCATAATAAAAACACAAACTGGTTCAAGTGAATGTGTATTAAATACTAATTCCTACTAATTTGTGAAATACATTATAATGTAAAAATAACAAGAATAATTTATTTATTTAATATTACATTTTGAAATATTGTTTTTGTAATTGTGATATGAGGACAATGCCCTTCAAAGTGTCCATTATCAGATTTTAATGGACTTTGCAGGCCCAACCTCATTGGGAATTATCCCTTCCATATTTATCAGCACAATCTTATACTTTTTTTGTTTTTCTTCAGAGTGTGCCACATTAAAGCAGGTTACACTTTAAATATAAATCTGTTATTTGGATTTTAGATTTTAATGCATCTCTCTTAAAATGTGGCTCCTTTTTAGTCCATATTGCATCACGCTGCGAGAAAACAATTTTTTTAAGTTATTAAATATTACTGTGAAATTATCTTAACAGAACTAATGAAAGCAAATTATCAAACGAGCTACAAAGACTTTATTGTTCTTCTTTTGTTTGTTTTATACTGAAGTCGATCATCATGGCAGATGCTGCTCTACCCACAATGCCTAAAAAAGGTAACTCGAGTGCTGACAAAAGGACAGGTGACTCTTAATCATTTACCTCATCGTTCACGGTCTGTTTACCTGGGGGAGGGAGGTGACTTGGGTGGGGCTTGAAACACTGACTTCTTATCTCTGAAAACAAATGACCTAAGGACCCCTCAGTCAGAAACAGCAAACTCTTTGTTTTCCTTTGTGTTGAGAAAATAGAGAAATACGGTTTTGAGGCTCTGACATGAAGCTAAAAAACGAAACTTCTTTGACGTAGAAGTAACTAAAACAACGACTGGTACTGAAACCAGTGCATAGGATCATCGTCAAAGCATGTCCCATCCTGTTCTCAAGCATTTCCACCCCCACTCCCAAGCTCTGTCTGCCTCTTTTAACCAGAAAACCTCCTAAAGAAGTGTTCCTTCTCATGGTGCAAGTCACCAGCAAATTCCCAGAATTCTCAGCATTTCCACTCATCAAGATGATCAACCTCTGATTACATCTGTGACCGTCAGAGGACAGCGCGGCTCAGCGTGACTCAACCAAAACTTGCGCAACAGCACGAAGGACTTTCACAGATATTTCCTTCTGTTGCTTTTATTTATAAAAAAATATGTAACATTTTAGTAGCTGTAAAAAATACAGAGAAACCATAAAAAAATAAAAACATAGTGTTGCACAAATCATCTTAAACATGCTAACTAGTTAGCATTAGCGTCATCATCAAACATTACATAATTCTTAAGTTGCTTTCGTGAAGCCAATGGCACCAAACCCCGGCCTTCGACTGACGATATACACTACTAATATGTACAATATAAAATACATATTTAACAACAACAGTTGAGGTTTTTTCATCATTAAACACAGTTTTTTTTTCACATTTTGTAAGTCTAACTTTGTTAATCTATTAACACCTGAGCGTTGGCTTTAGTGTTGGCTTTCCTTGAACTATCGTAACTCTTCAACCGTTTACGCGAAGGCTCTATATTATGCAGAATCAACAACTGAACTCTGAAAATAACTAATATGTCATTAAAAAAACATTTTTTAGTGTGCTAAGGGTCATATATTATGATATATAAGAATATAGTTTACTCTGAACGGCTCAAGAAAAGCATTATATTGGCAACTCCAATGGATTGTGATATGTTACGATTACACAATTAACGTAAACCGCTAACTGTACTAACATAAAGTTTTGCATATAGTCGGTTTTCTCAGTGTCAGAATCTGTTAATATTACATTAATTACGTAAATGGTCGAAGACTTTCTCTTGTTCAAGGAACGTGTGTTAGTTTGCTGTCGCTAGCAACAGCTTAGGTATTAGAACGTGACAATAAGGGTTTCGTGCTACAAGGAGCTGGTCTGCGTGGTTCCCGACTCCGACACATACGCCTTGCCCTTTTTGGAGTATTTCATGGAGCTGAAGGATACTCTCATTCTCTCCACAGTCCGGCTGCTTCTGCAGAGCAGCGTGTTCTTCACATGGTTCCTGAAGTCCTCCGACACAAAGTAGTAGATGAACGGGTCCATGCAGCTGTTGAGGCTCGACAGGCACAGGGTGGTAATGTAGAAGCTGTAACTATTTTCTGCTATCCCGTCTTTCAGGAGGGAGTAATGCAACACCAGCATGATGTTGCTGGGGATGAAACAGACCAGGAACGTCACCAGGACGATCACAATCAGCACAACTACTTTGTGTCGGTTCTTTGATGTAGCGTTCTCCTCCTTGGCGCCCCCCAGTGTTCTCATTAGAAGGATGTATGCCACAATGATCACCACACACGGGACGAGGAACACTACCAGACCCATGAAGATGAAGTAGTAGAACTGGAGCTGGATGGAGCCGAACGGGTATTCGGCGTCTTTAATGATGCTCACATCATGGCAAGTGGTCACATTGGGATCCTTGAGCTTCACCGTGTGGTCGTACAGGTATAGAGGCGTGGTAGTTAGCCAAATAAAAGCCCAAATGGCCAGAGAGATGCCAATCGCAATTTTGTTGTTCTTCCTTTGCATGGACAGAGGGTGTGCAACAACCCAGTACCTTTGCACGCTGAGGCATGTGATGAACAGCACGGAGCAGTACATGTTCCCGTAGAAGAAGCTGATAAGGACTTTGCACATCGGCTCTCCATAGGTCCAGTCGTTGCCATTTAGGTGGTACGAAATTTTCAGAGGCAGCCAGATGACGAAGAGAAGGTCAGCCAGAGCCAGGTTGGCCATGTAGATCGACGAAGGGTGCTTCTTCTGGGTCCTGAAGAGGAACACCCATATAGCCATTCCATTTGCGGGAAGTCCCACCACAAACACCAGGATGTAGATTATCGGGAAGAAAACTGTGGTCAGGGGACTCTTCAGAGTCTTCACAGCTTCTGCACTCGTGATATAAAGACCCGAGTTGTTGGGGTCTTCCTGCGCTATAAATGTTCGAGCTAAAAAATGAGAGAGAGAAAAAAACGTTAGGTTGCTCAAAACAACGATATTTATCACAACAAACACAGAGACGTACCAACAAGAACCAACAAGAACCATCAGGTACATTGATGAATTTGATCAGGCATAGAATGATTGGGAGTAATCAGATGTTTCAAACGTTGTGTTATTTTTGTTAACTTCTGAAGGTCTGTCTGCACAGACGCATGTAGCATTGGCGTTGGTAATGTACGGGCTGACATGTCGGCAAAATGGTCGACACATTGCTGACATTTTCGTTTCGTGAGGAGGAAAGAGTGGCTACACTATCCTGAGTGTCATTTTTTCTTAAGGCGAAAAATGGATCATTAAAAAAAATCAAAAAACGATCTTAGCAGCTTTTAGTGCACTTGCATTTCAAGAAAAGCAGCGAAACAAAGTGACGTTGAAGGCCCTTAGTGTTAAAACGAGACCGTCCGGTTTGAGTCTTGGCTGTGTGTTGCACTGCTGGTTTCTGTAAAAACCCTGCCCCACCTTCTGCGGATTACCTGCATCAGGTGTGCTCCACCAATGACAAACACCAAGAAACACAAAAACCTGCCCTTGAGGACTACAAATGGACATGACTGATGTGAGACGTCCACGGGCAATGTCAAAACCAAAACCAAGCTCGTCCAAAAACAAGATTTCATGTTATGGTCACTCAGTCCCATGGGCTGCTAAGTAGACCTAATGAGGTGTGGCTTTGAAGAGTTTCCCTGATCCTCACTGTTCTAGCAAAGAAGTAAGAACTTCTCCTCAGCCACACAATGGGCCTTCAGCAAAAATGAATGCATTCAAAGAACTTCTCAGAGAAACTAATGGTTTCTGTCCTGCAAACTTCACTGAGAACAACTGAAAATCAAAAAGGGTTCAAGTTAAACGACTGTTTAATATACAAAAACTAATATATCTTTGCTCTAATAGTTTTTAGAGTAAAGATGATCAAGTAAATCGTAAAAACTAGTCCAGAGCTTGTAATAAAAGCATAACCCGGTTGTTACGTAAACGATCTTATTTTAATTATTAACAGAAGAGGTTATTGTCTTCTCTTCTGGGATTTTTGTTTTCCTTCTGAAAGCAAACATACATGTCAGTGAAACAAAAGCACAACTTACAGTTTTTGGATTCTCCCACAGAAAAGCAGCAGAAAAGCAGCAGCAGGGCTCCAAGGATCCGCGCGGACTCCATGTTTCACAGGTAAATGCTGTGAGCGCGCGTGCGTCTTCACGTTTCTTCCAGTCGGGGAGACCCTTTAAGAAAACTCCGACGACACGCCCCGAGACTACCTGCTGCAGCGGTGACGTCACTCGAAACCGCCCACCCCGCATTGCTCTCGGGTGGCTGGTGTTCTTTCACGGTTGCTATGGTTTCGGTGCGTGAGTAAACCAAACAAAGATGTTGTCGTTTTTCCCCATAAAAAATAAAAATAACACATGGCACACACTAAATTAGATTAATAATACGGTTCTTTTAAAAAACGAAGGAATGAAATACTGAAAGTAGGAAATACTGGATTAACTAAAAAAACAAAGGAAAAAAAGAAAAAA
>JAUDJI010000508.1:0-13816 GCA_037389245.1 Oryzias sinensis | reverse complement strand
GCTTCTCAGGAAGCGTAAGCAGATTGAGAACACTTGGGTTAAAGGCTGCAGGATTTACGTTAAACCACTCGGTCCAGAGGACCGGACCAAGGTTCTGGTGGTCAACACCATGAAGGACTTTGAGAAGTGCTTGATTACGGTTGTCTGAAACAACGTGGAGTAATAAATCAAAGAGCCAAATAATTTCAAGAAATATGACACCTGGAATCATCACCTTCTCTGTATGTCTGATGTCACCTGAATAACAGCAGAGAGTTCTGACCTGCAGACAACTTGACCTCAACTTTCACCGCAGCTGATATCAGCTGAAGAAGGATATGGACCTGAATCTAATGTCTGCAGACATAACATCGAGGAGAACTATTAACTGTTTTGAACCCAGGAGATCAGCTGTTATCAGTAAAAGAAGAAATACCAACCTTGGACAATCGACAGTTATGGACCCTTTTTACTCTTCCCCTACAGCATTTCTTTATTATTAAAAAAAAATAAAAAATACAAAAAAATATTAAAAAACTTATTGAAAATTGTTAAATTGATTGACTTTTAATGATATTACTTCACTTTCTCCAAAACTTGATAAATTGATTAAAAAATCTTTCCTAATGTAGCATAACTTTGCACATGTTTTTAACTTTTGATACTTGATGAAACTTTTGCTATGAAAATTCCTGAAACAGTGTTGTCTGCTTTACTGATATAGTATTATGTTTTATTCATATGAATGGCTTTGCTAGCGTAGCTATAAGTAACATAATCTGCATATATTTCAGATGATTGATCTGCATTTGCCATGTTGATTTCTAAAATAGTTATTTTTGACGTAATACTTAAGTAATTCATCTTTGTCATGTGCTTTATCGATATCTTATGATTTTTAATTCTGTCTGATAAAAACTGGGAACCGGATATTGATAAATCATGTAATAAAATGGTTACAGTATAATCGGGGTGGGATTATATAAGTTCGCTTCCTCCCACTCTCAAGCAATATTTATTAATATGTCTAATTATCCTAAGTTTGATTAGTTACTGTATGAATGTATAACTGATGTTTATATTGCTGTTGTGTATTATTTCTACTTAATTGCTTGAAATAAACCATTTCAAATCAAATCAAATCAAAAAAATTTCACTATAAACAAGATTAGAATCACACATAATTTTCAAATTATACAATACAACAAAAATAATATATTTACAATTTTTTTTTTGGCAGTCTACATACACAAACTGCATTTCCTGTCTCCAATTTTTACATTGTCTATCTACTTGAAGGACTCAGACATGAATTATGCCTAGAGCAATCTACTGTTCATCTCAAAAATTGTATTCATATCTCAAAATGGGAAAGAATAAGCACTAATTTCATTATATTTTAAAAATAAAAACATTTACAAGAAAATAAAATTAATACTTTAAAATATATGTATGGAGAGGGTGCAAGTCAACTGGAAATCTAAAAAAAAGAAATGTTGGACCTCTCTTTACAAATATGTTTGCGTGCGAGTCTGATTGCCTGTTTGGTGATTTGTTTTCAAATAAAGTTCCGAAAAGTTGAATCCATTACCGGTTTTCAAAATAAGTTTTAAACAAATGAACACGTAAAATTTCCGGTTTTCAAAATAAGTGTAAAATAAATGAACACGTCTGAAACCTACGGAGCCCCTAAAGGGCCATTGATAGAAAAAAAAAACGGAGGGAAATTTTTTTTTTTAAATAAAAAATATTTTTTTGAAGTAAAAAAAAAAAATAAAATAACTGCTGCGCACCAGTTAGTTTCAGGTGCGCACCAGTTAGTATCAGAGGATATCAGATGGTTGACCTGCTTGCTCATTGTGCACCAAGTAGTTACAGTTGTCTTGAGAATGGCTAAAGTTGAGGATATGGACCTTGTGAACTTTCTGAAAACACGAAATATTACTGACAATGTCATAATGTCACCTGAAACTAATTGGTGCGCACCTGAAACTAACTGGTGCGCACCAGTTATTTTATTTTTATTTTTTTTACTTAAAAAAAAAAAATTTTCCTCCATTTTTTTTTTCTATCAATGGCCCTTAGGGGCTCCGTAGAAAACGCATCCAATCTGCGAATTCAAAGTTGGCCACAACACGGTGTTTCTTCCAAAATGGCTTCCATGGCACGAAAGCGAGCGTAAGTTTTTTGGTTTGCAATGATGTCGTTAAAAATGATATTCAATTAAAAAGTAGACACATAAATTTGTATTTAGCATTGTAAAATAGCCTATAACGATCTGTTGTTTATTAAATAATTATAAAAGTCTTGGAACGATTTTACACGAGGAGCCTAGCCTGAAGTAATCATGAATTGCTATTAAATACCTTTTTAATCATAATTGACTGTTTTCAACGGTCTGTGCAAAAGTATTGAATAAATTACAAATGTCATCTGGGACGTTATCAGCATTCGCAATTGTGGATTATTTCATAAAGCTGTGATGAAAAAATGTCTTTCGTCAACCTTTTGAAGTGTAAAATATGTAATGCCTATTTAAGACATTTAAGAGAAAAAACGATCAAATTCTGTGTTGAATACAAACAATAAATTTATAATAATCTTTTTATATTTAAATTTGTTTCTGCCTTATTCCATTTAGAGTATTCTACCTTTATCCTTGAAACTTTATGACTGTGTCAGTAAATGTATTACATTAGTAGTAACCTGTTAACAATAGTAATTTCTAATAAAAACTTACTCAAAGTTATATATTTTTTTCTTAATTTGAAGTCCAGAACAATTTCGATAACATCTGAGGAAATTGTTCGAGCCACCGAATGTCTCAAAGCCTCCACTGAGGGAACTAACTTTGGGACAACATTTTGGGGGAACGTCTGCCACATCTTGGCATTTCCAATACTTCAAGGAACCGGCCAAGGATAAAAAAAAGCATAACTTAAACATGCAAAGGTAATGGTTTTTATTTGAATTTTTAGTAATTTTCCAAAGATTTTGGCCTTGAAACTGTGAAATTTATTCAGGAAACATGCATGGCAGTGTGCTCTAAGACTTATTTTTTACCTTTTTTGTACCACGGCACAATTTAACCCTGACAAAAATCCCGCGGCACACCAGCATCCAAAAAAAAGAAAAAAAAGGAGAGACTCATAGTCTGTATTGATCTACAGCCCCTCCAAAATCTCACATGCATTTTTGTGAAAATTGTGGCGCACAATACGCTGCAGTCTGTCTATGTCCCTGGTTATGGCTCCAGCATACCACACGGTGGTGGAGGAGGTGATGATGGATTCTATGATGGCCGTGTAGAACTCCACCATCATCTGGGCCGGCAGCTTGGGTCTCTTCAACTGCCGCTGGAAGTACATCCTCTGCTGGGTCTTTTTGATGCATTTCTGCTGATGGACGGCTCCCACTGGAGGTCCTGAGTGATGGTGGAGCCGGGGATACGGACAGAGTCCACTATGGTGATGGGAGAGTCTGTCAGGGTGTGAGGGGATAAGGGGGCTGTGACTTTCCTGAAGTCCACTAACATATCCACTGTCTTCTGGGTATTCAGATACAGTTTGTTAATGCTGCACCAAGACAACAGCCGGTCCACCTCCCTGCTGTAGGACGACTCATCATCATTAGAGATGAGCCCGATGAGGGTGGTTTCGTCCGCAAACTTAATCAGTTTAACAGAGTCATGGCTGGAGGTGCAGCAGTTGGTGTACAGGGAGAAGAGCATAAGAGAAAGTACACAGCCGGAGATATTCTCCAGCTGTACAGACTGCCTTTGGTCCATTATTAATCCACCTCCAGGTGGAGTCTGGCACGTTTAGATGGAGAAGCTTTTCCTGGAGCAGAGAGGGGAGGATGGTGTTGAACACAGCTGAAGTCCACGAACAGGATCCTAGCATAGGTTCCCGGGGAGTCAAGATGCTGCAGGATGAAGGGGCGGGCCAGGTTGATAGCGTCGTCAACAGACCTGTTGGCTCTATAAGCGAACTGCAGAGGGTCCTGGAAGGGGGAGGTGAAGGACTTGAGATGGGGGAGGACCAGGCGCTCGAATGACTTCATGACTATAGACATAAGTGCCACAGGCCTATGGTGATTAAGACCAGTTATGCGGGGCTTCTTGGGAATAGGGACGATGGTGGACAGCTTTTTGAAGGCCGGATCGTGGCAGGACTCCAGGGAGGTGTTAAAAATGACTGAAGACCGCTGCTATTTCTCCTCCACAGTGTTTCAGGGTGGCAGCGGGGATGCCATCCGGGCCAGGAGCCTTCCGTGGGTTTTGCTTAGTGAAAAGCTTCAGCATCTTCTCTTCTGTCACTGAGAAGACAGTGGTGGGGGAGAGTTCAGTATTAAAGTATTAAAATTTACTTATTATAAATAATATCTAAAATGTAGTATTTACTTGGAAGTCTACAAAAGTGAAGGTATGAGTTGTTATAATTTAATGTCCCTACAGAAAATGGTGTTTTATACACCTGAAGATGAAGCACATGACCTGTCATCTGCTTGTGAAGTCATTGGAGATGACTTACAACACTTAGTGACACTGAATGACACCGAAGGCCAAAGCACTCCATCACCTCAGATGCAAAGTGATTGCCACAGTCCCCCAACAATATTATTTGAGGAACACAAAGAGGAAGTAAGATTTTAAACTACAAATGAAGGTCATCATGACGGTTAAACTCAATTATGTATTTGATAAAATGCTTTATTGAATTTAATGCAAATGAGAACTTATAGTAAACTGTCTCTTAGTGTCATGGTTTGAGTTTGTTTTGTCTTGGTTTTTGTTTTAGTTCTTGTTCTGTCTTGTTTGGTTCTGTTTCCTGTTTTATTTTGAAAGGGTTCCTGTCTTGTCATGTCTTGAGTTGTACTTCCTTTGGTCCCCATCTGCCCTGATCGTGTTCACCTGTGTCTCGTCTGCCCTGCCTGTATATAAGTCTTGTCTCTGCCTTCCTCTTGGGCTGGTCCATTATCTTCTGGTCATGTTGTTAGCGTCCTCTAGTCTTAGCGTCCTTGTTCCATGTTTCTCGTCACGTCACAGTAAGTTTTTGTTTGGTCATCCTGCTCTGCAGCGCTTTTTGTTTGATTAATAAACCCACTAGTCCTGAACCCGTCGTCCTCCCGTCTCTGCGTCTGGGTACTACCGGCTCTCGAGCCTCCCCGCACATGACACTTAGTTGCTAATGCTATGGGTTTTTGACAATTTGCCTTGACATTGGCCCCCCAGATAACAATAGTTCAGTTTATATTTGTCTTAAGCGTTTCTCTGGGCATTTTGATTTTTGCTACATATTGTATTATTCTCATATTTAAACTGCAACTAATGAATTCTAAACATAAGTCAAATAATTTTTTGCTTTACTCCCCAGCTCTTGTCAACAACTGCGGATTATAATTCTTCAATATCACAGGAAGAAAAACATTATTTCATCAAGAAATTGCCACAGAAACCTTGTTTTTTTTTCATTCAAAAAAGAGACTGGAAGAATCTTAGAAAGAAACAGGAAAAAAGACGTTTCAAAACACTTAAGGTATAGGGTCTATACATCCCTACTGCAGTTTTGCTTTTAATCACCATAGTGTTAAAACTATTGGTTCCAACAGAAAAGGCCCACTCTTTTCCTTCTCTGGATATTGCACATTTGATGACCGTCTTGTTGAGGTGGATGTCACAGTAGAGGACGAGCACTCACTAAAAGCTCTAGTAATCTACAAGGGGGAACAGGCTTGTCACCATCCTGAAGAGCTTCGAAGACTGCCTCTTCATCCCAACATTACTGAAGTTCTTCCTACCTCAAGTTGCTCTGTGGAGTGGCTTACTCTTGGGTTGGCCTTTTTCCTTTTCTAATACCCAGACATGCCTTTTAATTATCTTACAGTAAAAAAAGTAATTCTGACATGTTTAATTTTCTCTTCGGTGACCTGGGACGTCATGGGCATGGTCCAATATATGACCAACTAGCCCAGAAGTACAGAAGAGCTGCCTGTAAATCCACTCAGGTACCAAATGCCTCAAAATTGTATTAACCCAATGTAATTTATAAAATTACAGTATTTTATAGTGAGTACATATCACATTTATTCATCCCCAGAATTACACCCAGGACAATAAGACACAAAGACTGCTGACTAGGCTAGATTTTGTTAATGCATACAAAATCACATTGAAAGGACTTCTGAGAGAGTACACTGACTCTTTGAGTAGAAAACAGAAGGTAAAACAATGAAATGTATCATAGTGTACCATAAAAACTTTACATGTAAGCTACAGTATGTAACGGGCGCGCATCTGCCTAGCTGCAATCCAGTTCGTAACGCGCGTCCGTTGACCCAATCGATCTGCGTTGTGTTCTTTTGTGTTGCTGGACAAATGAGGAGAGTCTGGACCCAAGCATCTGCTGGTTGCTGCCCTTTTACTGATCACCACAGAGGGATCTGTACATCAAACAAAACAGATAACTTGGTGACATGTAGTTCTCTGGTTCAACAGATGGAGTCGCAGTATCCTCCTCTCGGCAGTCTCAGCGCGAACTGAGAGAAAGGGGGGTGGCGCACAAAAACTAGAAAGTTCTCTTAAAGTGATGGTACAGATATTTGCACTCATGTCTTAAAATATATACACATCCTGATTATAAACAATATGAACATTTCTTAAAATATATACAAAAAAATTATCAGGATTTGGTGAAATACAAAATAAATAATGTAAATTAAACTGTCAGCCTACCCTTGTTACAAGTAGAAGAAAATAAATAACTGTTATGTGGAACTCAACTTCTATTTTTTTTTTTTAATGAGGTTTAATTACATCTGTGAAATGGGCCGACTTTTAAACACCTTTTTTAGAAGACATAACAAAGCAACTAGACTTATATTGGTTTACATGACCTCCATGAAAAGTACCTTACTGTTTGAATTTAATAATTATTGCAATGTAATCATTACCTAAAACTGTTCAATGAACTTCCTCTTAGGTGCATAAATGTTAATTTCTAATCTTGTTTGACTACAGACAGTGGATGTTGAGCGGTGGAAACAGAGAAAGCATAGGAAACGCGGCATTTGTGTCGCCTCTTACCAAGTCTTTTGTTTTTAAACAATACAAGAAAAAGGTAATTATTTAGTAGAGATATTATAATGGTGTTTACTGTGTAATTAAAGTGATCAATATAAAAGGTCTTTGATTATCAATACACACGTTGTTTGCTTTAGAGAACACAGAAGAGAAGCACCAAAGTAGCTGACAAGGGGGATTCAGGCCCAGAAGGTCCTACACAGGTAATTTTTGCTTTTAATAAACACCGTCCACAATAATATTGGGTTATTTTATTTTTTTAAGAGAATTGTGTACAAAACACAAAACGAGGTAAACCCCAATACTATTACCACCTTACCCCCAAAATCTATAAGTGAAACACAGGCACGTTTGACATCCACTGAGTCTTTCACAATATCCCAAAGTTATTGTGAACTGTATTTTCAATGAAGAATGTAGACTAACATTGTCTATAAATTATTATTATTTTAAATAATGAAATTGTGGTTTTTGTTTTGTTCTGCCATCCTGCTCTGCAGCTCTTTTTGTTTGTTTTTGTAATTAAACCCCTTGCCCCGGAACTGTGTGCCTCCTGCCTCTGCATCTGGGTCCAACCGGCTCTCGAGCCACCCCACCACCGTGACAGATTTTTATATATTTGTTTTTCTTTTGTTATTGCTAGCTCATCCAGCTATGGGATAAAAGTGGTACAGAAGTGGTTGTTTCTGTGATACCATCCCAAATCAGAGGACACAGCTTCACAATACAACACAGCGAGTTGAGAACTCTAAGACCCAACGAATGGCTTGTAGGCGAGGTAATTATTTTTTATGAAGGAAGACAATTACCTCAATATTTAAAATAAAACTAAAATGTTTTACATGTTACATGTTTCATGTTTAAACATTAGGATTTATATTTATTTCATTCTACGTTTGTGTTATTTGCATAGGCACACTAAAACTTTTATTTACCTATTATTTTAAAGCACAGATATACTGATGCTAATCAGTGTACCGTTATGAATTTAATTAAACCCAAGCATGTATAACATGTTTTTAGTAATTACCAATTATACATTTGTTTAAAAATAAATTCAATTGCGTATTTCTTGAATGACTAAATAGTTCAAACTACCATTATGAATACATGAGGTCAGTTAAACTTTATTTAGTGGTATATGATAGTCATGTTTTCTAACTTCAATATTGTAGACATCTAAGCATCAAATACTATATTTCTGACTATAAAGGGCTATAAAATATATATATTTTTTTATTTCAGGATAATTGAACTGCTTATTCAGAGACTTAAACACGTAAAGTAGTGTCTTTGAAAAAGTTGAGTGAGCACCAAACCTTGCAGAGTAGACTAGCAGTAGCTGATTACCGGTAAAGCATTTTATACCATGGTCCAGGTGAATACGCAATTCAGATTGGCTTCTGGGTATGCATTAAAAAGTGATAACCGCACGCCCCAAAAAGAAGTTCCGGTCACATATCTCAAATCTTCCGTATCACTGCGCCGGCTTCTTTATAACAACCTTTAGTTTAATCATTTATACAAAAACAAGCAGTAAGAGGTGAACTTTCTCTCCAAATTGATGCTTTATTCAACCCAGCGGGACGATCCGCATATGTCGCTTTTGTAGCTGAATCTTGGCCACATCACAGAATAAATAGTCAGCTTTTTGTGAGAAAAGCGATCCAAATTGAAAAAATTGAAAGAATTGATGAATAAAACTGGTTAATATTTATTTCTTTTGTAAATGACCATGGTATAAGTTGGTTAATGGCCGACAAAGTGTGCAATATAACTTTTTAAAGCATGGTGTGGAAGCCTGAACCGTCCTCCGCTTCGCGTTGGAGGGTTGCTTCTGCGAAGTGCGGAACCACAAATACAAGTAACTAATTTTTTACCATTTTATAATCTATGAAGGTTATTGAGAGCCTTCTTCATGTATATACAAGTCAGCTACATCTGGAGAAGACCATTTACATTCTCAGCCACTACGTGGCTGGAATAATCCTCTTTGGCCAGAGAGACGAGGTCAGGAGACACGTTTTGTCAAAGGTAAAATTAGTAAAACAACAATAAATTCAACACTTGCATATATATTGATATAGTACACATACACACAAATGTATTTATCTGCAGTTATACATATATATAGCTATATATTGATAATAGTCAATACATTTTTCTTTGTGTTGCTGATTAAAGGTTGTGGTTTTTAGATCAATTTTGACAATTATCAAGCCATTGTGACCTGTGTCAACATAAACAATGCACACTGGAAGTTTCTCGTAAGTACCTTAAATCTAACATTCTAAATTCAATTTCCTTTCAATGCTTATGTAATAGTGGTATTCACCATAATTAGTTGTTTGTCAAAATTATGTTTTAAAAAAAAAACTGTAGGAAAATTGGCTTCATAATTTTTATTTCTATTCCATTAACATAATAGGTTCTATTTTTCACTTTTAAATTTGATACAAAATAGATCATTTTTTTCCAAAAAAAATTTCTGACCCAACGGTGGAGAATTTAGAGATAATTTAGAGAAAAGGTTCATGATGAAAACTGTACGTTTAATGGCACCTGGGCAGATTTGTTTGCCTTCAATGACTTTACCAGTATGATTCATAAGTAATGAGCAATTAGCAAACAACAAAGTCTCATATGTGGCAGAATAAACACGCAGCATTTGCATAAAAAACATCATGATCCAGATCAGAAAAAAAGATTTTTGTTGACAAAATTCTATTGAAGTGGATTAACTGCCGGTTCATTACGACATTTTCTATTTTTGTGGCCTCTTGGGAAATAGTTCTTATTGGAGCCCAATAAATGATAGAGGATGCCAAAAAACAATTAACATATTTTCACCTACTTGATAGGTCGTAGTTCTTATTCTCTTTATTTTTTACATGTTATTATGAAGTCATTGTAATCTGACTGTAGTAAGCAATAGGAAATCAGGCAACAGGAAGTAGTCTGCTGAGAAAACGATGGAGGATGTTCAATGTTAATGTGTTCAGTTGTCATCATAAGCCATCCTGGAGAAGATAGTCGCTTCACAGCTGCAAAAGCATCTAAAGCAAAACAACCATTTTGAAAAGTTCCAGTCTAGTCTTCGATCGGCCCATAGCACGGAAACTGCTCTGCTTAGGGTGACGAATGATCTGCTGATGGCAGCTGACTCAGGATCACCATCTCTGCTTGTTCTTCTGGACCTGCCAGCAGCTTTTGATACAGTGGACCACACAGTCCTTCTGCATCGCCTCAAAGACACTGCAGGACTGTCAGCAGATGTGCTGAAGTGGTTCCCATCATATCTGACTGACAGAACTGAATATGTGCTCATGGGAGGATGCAAGTCCAGACCGCTCCCTGTGACATGTGGTGTCCCGCAGGGGTCAGTTCTCGGCCCTATTCTCTTCATAATTTACATGCTTCCCCTTGGACGTGTCATCTGTAAACATGGGTTGTCCTTCCATTGTTATGCTGATGACACACAGATCTACATAAAAAACTGCGCCAAACTCCACTGCAGCGCCATCCCATCTCACTGCATGCCTTGAGGAGATAAAGGCATAGATGAACATCAACGTCCTACAGCTAAGCAGCAGCTAAACCCAGGCACTGCTCGTTGCCCCGCCAGCAGATTCATTCCTCCTCAATATCCCAGTTCACTTTCGATAGTCAGATCATCACTGTTTCCTCCTCAGTCACCAACCCAGGAGTACAGTTTGACCCTCAGTTAAACCTTAACAACCATACAAAGGATCTATACAAGACCTCATTCCACCACCTACCAAACCTCTCCAAAATCCGCCCCCTTCTATCACTTCCTGACGCAGAAACACTTGTCCAAGCTTTCATCTCCTCAAGGCTGGACTACTGCAACTCCCTTTATCTGGCATTACCAACAAAAATATAAAACAAACTTCAGTACATCCAAAACAGTGCAGCCAGAATCCTAAATGGAGTCAGGAAATATGAACACATCACCCCATCCTGAAATCGCTGCACTGGCTTCCTGTTTCATCCCGGATTGAATACAAACCTCTCATCATCACATACAAATGCATGACTGGTCAGACACCACCATACCTCCAGGAGCTCCTCTTTCCCCAAAAAGATACCCGCACCCTCAGTTCATCAGGCAGCTTCATTCTTCAGGTTCCCCCCACCAGGCTCCACATGATGGGAGACAGAGCTTTCTGTTCTGCTGGACCAAGACTCTGGAACCTCCTACCTGTTCATCTCAGAACATCACAGACCCTAGACTCTTTTAAAGCTCTTTTAAAGACATTTCTATGTAAAAAAGCCTATGACTGCTGATAGTTTAATTTTTTGCTTGTTAAGTGCTACTTTTAAAGTTTTAAGTTAGTTTTGTCTTAAAATGTGGACACTTTTTAATAACGTTTTATTCATATCTGGTAGCACTTGAGGTTTCATTTAATGAAAAGTGCATTATAAATCCAATGTATTATAATAATCATGTTATCTCTTTCAATTTACAGTTTTTGAATGCTGCAGACAGCACAGTATATTTTGTTGACCCTGCATACAGCTCAACTGAGCAGACTGAGTCAGAAGAAGCAGCAAAACGATTCAGGTAAACATGAAATTATATGCCCTGATTGTGGTGTCACCCTTAAATAATTAACATTTGTTGCATTAAATTGCTATTTAAAATAATGAAATGTAATGGTGATAATTTATTAAGTAATATTTTTGATCATAGTTTAGAAAGTAAGCCCCCAAAAAGCTTCTTAAGTAGTTGTAAGTCGTATAGCATTATCAACACTCATCAGTTTGCCCTGGGGGCAGCCTGTGCTTAGGGTGATCGGGGAGGAGGAGATGTCGCGAATCTTCACAGACTGGTCTGTCCCTCAGGAAGTCCAAGACCCAGTTCCACAGAGTGAGGCTCAGTCAGAGTGTGTGTATTTTTTGGATGAGGGTCTGTGATGATGGTGTTGAAGGATAATGTGAACTTCACGAAGAGCAGGAGAACGTACAAGTTATTGTTGTCTTGGTGGGTGAGGGTTGTGTGGACCACAGAGGAGATGGTGTTATCATAGAGATGCTCTAACCCTTTGTAAACCCATTTCTACAGAAGAAAAAGGTCATTCACATGAAGTGGCTCCTGTTCCTTATTTGAATATAGTAATGGCTTATTATAAAAAAACTATTATATACTTAATTATGTTAATACTTCACAAAAGACATGTTCATAGTCACTGACACTAATGTTATCACCCAAGATGTAGGACTACTCTATGAGCAAGTTTTTCAAACTTTTAGATGAGCAATGATATTATTACTGTTGTGAGACAAGTTGTTACTGAATGAGGTGTGACCAAAGGAGAGTTAGAAATATGTATACATCCTGTTGATAGTCATGTCAATTTAGGAATAAGGATTGAAAAATTTGCCTCAGATTTTAAGAGAAAATGTCATAAAAGCATGCACAGCCCCTTAAAGAAAATTGTTTATTAAAAAACAAGCAATTTAATTTAGTATATATATGTTTTGTGATTTGTTCTTATTAAAATCATTAATTTTGTTTCATTTGTCTCAAAAGGAATCATTTCCAAATGAGAACTACCCACGGTAAGACAGACTGGGTACATGTGAAGTGGAAGGGAGGAGTTGTGGACCACCCAGCTCAAAGAGATGGAACCAGCTGTGGAGTCATTGTCCTCATGATAATCATTTAGAATATTGGAACATAACTCTTTGTGAAGCTTCAAACATCCAGAAATGATTGATGCATGCTGAAAACAATGTCTGGCTGTTTCAATGCATAGTCAGTAAACTATATGACACATGAATAGTTTAATACATTATAACATTGTTCAGATGGCAAAGATGGAGGCCTTTCCACAAATGCTAGAAATGGAATTTGGAACATCGAGGAAAGGCATTGAGAGCGCAAAGCCTTTGTCCTAAAACTCCCAAGTTTCAGGTGTGATAAACCATCAAAATATTAATAAAAAAAAAGTTTAATACATTTCTACAAATGAAGTTGTTTACAGCAGTAGGATTACTTATATTAATATTATTTCCCCCACTGTTTATTACCCCGGAGCGTATACTTGGAATCTACGCTCAGTTTGCCACCAACAGCAGTACAATCAGGGTGCAGGTATGATGCAGTGAACACAAGTGTGTTAAAAAATATAGCATGGACTCAGAGGCAGAAGGAAAGGCCATATTCTCATGAGATCACATGTCTCCAAACGATTATGGACAGCCAGCAAGGCACTGATACTGAGGTTATGCAGAAAGTGATGCTGCACCCCAAAGGAATAATGTTGTGGTCCAAGAAAACACTCTGTTCTAAAGAAGATGCAAAGAGGACATCATTTACTCTGATGCAACAGGCAGCATCAGAAAAAAAATTAAAAAGAAAAAAATAAAAGCGCGCAAAGTCCATCATACCATGTGAACTGGTGGTGAGAAACCCATCCAAGGGTTCATCCCCATTGCCAGTAGCCACACCACTGTATCGGTCACATTTTCTGCAGGACTTTCAAACTCACCTTGTGAGACAGTATGGACATGGGGTAAACAAGAGACCTTTCATGATCATCTGTGACGCTCCCTTGTATTACTACATTCACTGGCCAATATTCCAGCAAACAGTTTGACCTGCCAATCCTCCATCGATGTTCAAGTCACATCATGAGAAATGCCAAGGACCTGTGCAAAAAGCAGTAAGTACATTATAGGGTATTGAAGGAATTTATATTAGTAGTCTTATTTTTATTACGTTTTCTGTTA
>JAUDJI010000507.1:0-13820 GCA_037389245.1 Oryzias sinensis | reverse complement strand
GAGAGAGAGAGAGAGAGAGAGAGAGAGAGAGAGAGAGAGAGAGTTTAGAGTTTCAAAACACCTTTAATGACCAATCATCATTACACAAATAAAATATTCACATCAAAAAATTAAAGAAAACACAAGAACAAAGAAACAAACTCAAAAATTTACCACTAAAGAGTCATCCTTGACAGAACACAAAACATTTTGTACAGCCCAAATATTTTCAAAAACATCTAGTGCATGTGTGAGCCTATAAAAACCAAACTCGACGTTCAACCTTGCCACCAAAAGTCTTTTAAAAAGAAACAGGACATCGTCAGACCCAACTCCCCGTATCCGATTTTTCCTCGTCAACCATACCGCTAACTTGGCTTCACCGGAAAGAAAATTTAATAAAACATGGACTCTTCGCTTTCTGGCCAAATATTTTGGCCCATAAATGAAACACACAGATGAAAACTGTTCTCCCAGCCCCTCAAAAAAAGAACGAAGAAGAGAAAAAAGTCCAGTCAGACGTTGACACTGCAAAAAAAGATGTTCCACAGTTTCTGCAACAGAACAGAACGGACACCCATCCCCCGCGCCAGGATTAAGGTGCACCAGATATCTGTTTGTGGCTATGATCCCGTGTACGACCCTCCACTGGAGGTCACCTACCCGTTTCTCAACAGGAGCTTTGTACAGGGATCTCCAACAGCCCCTCGGGGTAGACCCCGTGCCAAACAACTCAGCCCACCTCGACACTCTGACGTCCATTAAGGAGCGCAAGTTCAAAACTTTAACACATAAAAAATATAAAGACTTCTTCCCAATCGTTTCAAAGGTTCCTATTTGAGGAGTAGTCCAGGACAGGAGTTTAGTTTCGTCCTCCTGCCATCCCTCGCAGGCCGGAGAAACCTTCAGAGGAGGGAAGATGAAATCAACACCATCCACCCACTGGCTAGATGCAGTAGGATCCATCACGTAGGCTTGATAGGACACAGGCAAGGAGAGACAAATCTCCTTCACAAGATTTTCCAGTGTTCTGAGAGATCGTATTCCAGTAAAAGCAGAAAGCTCAGGAACAGGAGTCTGTAGGAGATGTCCAAGCTTCACACAGCCTGCATCTCTCAACTTCGACCTCATGGTAGCAGAAACCAGAATCTGTGAGTTGAAGAGGTCGTTTCCAAAAATGGTTTCTTCGAACAGCCATATTCCAGGTGTTGAAACCATTTCCCTTTTGCAGAGCAACAGTCGCCAGGCTTGTAGGACAGAGCAGTAGAAAGGTGAAAGTCCAGTCAGGTCCAAGGTATGAAGCTGGGGCAGAAACAAATGTTTGTCAAATCCATAACCCCCAGCTTTCCTCAGCAGCACACATGCAGTATCCAACCACGGCAGTCCAAAACCGTGGAGCAGACGCTGCGCTGTCCGCAGTCTAAAGGCGGCTACACGGGCTGAAATATCAATAAGTCCCTGACCGCCCTCCTCAACCGGCAGGTAGAGAACGGCAGCTCTTAGCCAATGATGACCAGACCAAAAGAAATCCACCACGGTCTTTTGAGGTGCAGTGATGAGGCTTGCAGGAGGAGGTAACACCATCATACTATGCCAAAGTGTCGAGGCAACCAAGTTATTGACAACAAGAACTCTACCCCTGAAGGAAAGCTGAAGCAGCAGGTATTTCCATTTAGACAGTCTGGCACACACTCTCTCCATGACACCCTCCCAATACTTTTTCTGAAAAACGTCACTGCCCAAATAAACTCCTAAAAACTTCATCCCCTCCGTTCCCCAATTAAGATTCCCAGGCAAAAGAGGCAATGTGGAGCCCGCCCAACGTCCCAACAATAGAGCGGTGCTCTTACCCCAGTTCACCTTAGCCGAAGAAGCCCTTTGGAAAAGATCCAGAACAATACACAGAGAATCAATATCAGCCTGATGTCGAACAAAAACCATTACGTCATCTGCATATGCAGACACCACAAGAGACGGTTTGTGGGACATTTCTGGTAACATCAATCCTATAAGCCGAGTACGTAGCCTATGGAGAAAAGGTTCAATAGCAATAGCATAAAGTTGTCCGGAAAGGGGACATCCCTGTCTAATTCCTCTCTGAACCATAACAGGTCTGCTCAGTCCGCCACCAATCTTGACTAAACAAAAAGCCTCCTTATACAAAAGAGCCAACAAAGACGTAAAAAACTCTCCAAAACCAAAAGCTCTCAAAGCAGAAAATAAATAAGAATGATCAACTCTATCGAAAGCCTTCTCCTGATCCAAGGATAATAGTCCAACTGAGGTGTCACAGTGTTTGCAAACATCAAATAAATCACGTACAAGAAAAATATTGTCCATAATAGATCGGTCAGGCACACAATAGGACTGATCTCTGTGAATGATTACACCTAAAACATTCTTAAGTCTATTGGACAGGACCTTAGAAAGCAACTTATAGTCTGTACAGAGCAAAGCAAGCGGTCTCCAGTTTTTCAGAAGAGTCAAGTCCCCTTTCTTAGGAAGAAGAGAGAGAACAGCATGACGGCATGAGAAAGGTAACAATCCAGTCTTTGAGCAATCCTTGAACACCTCTAGTAGATCCGGGCCCAGGCACTTCCAGAAGTGTTTATAAAAATCCGCCGGCAGTCCATCCAAACCAGGAGACTTCCCGAGCGCCATCTGACCCACAGCAGCAGTCAATTCCTCCATGCAGATTGTAGAGTCCAAAAGATCCCTGTCTGTGTCACTCAGCCGTGGGAGTCCCTCCATCAGCTGATCCACACAGTCGCTATCGCAGTCCTCTTTTCCGAATAAGCCGCTATAAAAATCCACCGCAAGAGTTCTCATGGCAGCCGGACTCGTAGTAACAGTCCCATCAAGAAGGCGCAGACAGACCATCTTTCTCCAGGTTGAAAAAGAACGACGTGGGAGCATCCATGTCTCTGATGGTGGTAAACCGAGCTCGAACTAAAGCTCCCTTAGCCCTTTCACGGAGAAATGAACTCAGTTCACCCCGTCTGCTCTTAAGTAATTGTCCTTGTGAAGCACTATGAGTTGAACAAGTGTTTTCTAGCCCAGAAATTTCTTTTTCCAAAGCAGATATTGTTCTCTTAGTTGTAACTGTGGAATGGCTTGTATACTGCTGACAGAAAACCCGTATTTGTGCTTTACCCACCTACCACCACTGGCTAACAGAAACAAAATCAGATCTTCTACATCTCCAAAGCTCCCAAAAAAACTCAAATTTCTCACAAAAAACTCTATCTAGTAGAAGCTTCACATTAAAATGCCAGTATGAACTTCCTTTTGTAGAAGATCCATGGTGTAATTCTAGTGTTATCAAATGATGATCACTAAATGCAACTGGATAAATGGAACATCCATAAACCCTGTTTCTAAAACTGTCTGTGATATAAAATCTGTCCAGTCTAGCGAGGCTCATCAACTTTCCACCCACAGTCCTGGCCCACGTGTATTGTCTGGTTTGGGGATTATTAAGCCGCCACACATCAACCAAAGAAAAGTCAGAAACAATCTTTGATAAAACCGAGGATGACTGGAAATGAGGTTCTGCACCTGTTCTATCCAAAGTAAAATCCAACGTGCAATTCCAGTCACCGCCCATCACTATAACATCCCCTGGATCACAGTTTTTCAAAAAATCCTCTAAAGTGAGGAAAAAAGGGATTCTGTGGGCACCTTTTGCAGGTGCATAAAAGTTAATCAAACAAAAGTTAAACCCGTTCAGTTCAACCCTCACAGCAAGGAACCTGCCTGCGGCCACCTCACTAACGGATAAGATATTAAAACTCAGCCTAGGCGAAAAAAGAATCGTCACCCCAGCAGAGAAAACTGTACCATGTGAAAAAACAGACTGACCCCTCCACCACAAAGCCCATTCTGCCTCAGATGTCACATCACTATGTGTCTCCTGTAAAAACAAAACATCCAAAGACTTATCCTCAAAAATATCTTTAATAATCGCCCTCTTTTCCGGATCCCTCCCACCATTAATGTTTAAAGAGCCTGCCTTAAATGTAAACATAGAGTGAAGAAGGAAAAAGGAAGGAAATAACAGTAAAAGGATCATCCACACACACACAGTCATACTACGTCAGTGTTTCAACCTTTTTCCTCATTTTCAACCTTCTGGAGCTTTTACCCTTCAAAGCCTTCAACTGTTTGCGAATGGTAGTCACATGTTTCTTCAATCAAAACCGTTTCTTCTCATCAAGTGTATTAAAGTCAACCAATTTCTGCAAGGTCAGTGACGTGAGAATGAATTTCTCCAAATCTGGAAAATAATCAGCTACCTTAACTGATCTACCAAACGAATCATCTAGGAAGTGATTAATTTCCTCAAGTGAATAAAGGTCATCGGACGATATCTGGGACTCTGCCAGAGAGACACAGTCAGAGTCTGAATCCAGCTCCATGTCTGTGGTGACAGGAGGAGGAATCACAGCAGAACAATCACCAGTAACAGCAGACTGCCCATCTTCACACCCAACCCCTTCCTCAGTCACCTCTGTGCCCATTTTATCACAATTAGAGCGGTCAGAAAACCCACCAACATTCTCCATCCCAACACCCTCACCACCTTCAGACTCCTCCTCAAGCTGTGAGGCAGGAGCAACATTAATGCCTCTAACATTAACCTCACTAGTGCTGCTCTGAGCAGCTTCAGTGCTGCAACCTTCACCAGGATCTGTATCATTTAAAAGGGCAGGGCCCCCCACACCCACCGAGTCCGCAGCGGCAAGCCCCTGCTCCACCTGAGCGGCCGGAGCGGCCTCATCAGGCCGCCCTTCAGCTGCCCTGTGAGGGCAGGCGGCGCGCTTATGCCCAGCGTTTCCACACTCAAAGCACTTCAGATTCCCCGTGCTGGCGTAGACCAAATAATTGCCATCCCCGTGTTTCACGCGGAAGGACACGTCTAGAGTCTGAGCAGAAGAGCTCAGAAACATGAACACCTGTCTGCGGAAGGACTGAACATGCTTCAGCTTCTCACTCCTGCATCCTAAACCCACAGGTCGGAAACCACTGGCAAACTTCCCATAACGCTGCAGCTCTTTCTCTAGAGCTTCGTTGGGAATGAACGGGGGAACACCTGAAACAATGACCCGCGTCGACGGGACCGCAAGCGGGGACACCTGCAGGAACTCCCCGCCCACAGTGACGCCACACGCGATCAAGTCGGACACCAAACGCTCCTCCGTCAGAAAAACTATCACTCCTTTGTTCATCCGAGAAGCATAAGTGATGTTAGCGTGACCAACTAAGTCCCCCACAGCAAGGAGAATTGTTTCCACAGACACCTGCGGGTCGGGCTGGACGCGGACCCCATGCCTCAGGGACAAGGACGGCGTCTGAGACGCCATCCTGGCGAGGCGGGTGAACCGCTGAACGCCCAAACTCACCAGTGAAAGACACTTAAAGTCAGTAAATCACTCCAAATAGAAACCGAAAAAATGAGCACTGAACCACACAAACTTTCTGTCAAACTCTCAAACTCACTCACCCACACCGCCCATGCAGCCGCCACCACCAATCTCCCAGCATGCAGTACAGAGAGAGAGAGAGAGAGAGAGAGAGAGAGAGAACATTATACAGAGAGAGAAAATTGAGAAAATGTGTTTATGTATTTGTTTAAAATTTTATTTTTATATATTTCAGCTACATGAATGCACTTTAACACTTAAGCCCTGTTTCACATTTTGTATGGTTTAATTGAAAATAAATGTTTAATTTAAAACATTATCAAATCAAACAACCCTTTCGTGGATCGTGCTGAAAATGTTATCTAAAGAATATTCAACATGCTGATTCACAGTTCATAATAGGCTGATGCTTAATGCCTGCTGTAAACTGTAAACTGAGTTTTCAGATGGATTTCACACTAGTCTGCAGCTTTTAGACTATAAAATATTCAAGAAATGAAAAAAAGTTCAGAAACATCAGGCTCAGCGGGGGCGGAGCGTCATCTGAAATAAAACAGGTAAATATGTTCAAGTAAATGGGACTTCTTTGAATTACCTCAAAAATAATGATGTGAATTGGATTAATTTCAATATAAACCACTTTAAAACGAAATAAAAACTTCCCTTTACAGATTAAGTTTGAAGATGCTGACATGTTCCAGTAAATTACCTCTTCAGTTTGCAGCCGGGTCCCACTGTTACCTTTAAACAAGCATGACACTGATAAGAGGATGTGATTAACATCATCATTTGCATTCTGTAGAGTGTGTCAGTAACTGTTGTGCAGGGAGACGTGTTTGTGTTGCACAGATCTGTAGGAGCTTTGTTTACTGATAAAACAGGAACCCCACTGTGATAATGTCAAGCTTTCAGCCGATCGGGCTCAGATCTCCTAAAAATAAAACTTATTTTCAAAATAACAGCACAGGAGATTAAATTTAAATGACCAACATCACCCTTAAAGTTAGTCACTGCTTTGTATCCAGGGTTAATGGAGTTCAGGCTCAGACTTTCACATGATGATGGGTGAATCACTCTGATTGACAAACCAGCAGTTTATGCAGCATTTTTGTAATGCTCAATTTTCAAAGAAAATCTGAAACACACAATTGTCACGACCAGATCCGGCTTTTAGTTTTACTTAGGATAAGATGCTTGAAATACTGTCCGAGGAAGAAAACAAAGAATACAAACCCTGAGTATAAACTTAACCTGCAGTGCTGCCTTGCAAGTTATTTGGCTTTATTTCTATAAGTCCATCAGAAAGTTATGAGGATGGGTTTATATCCTGAGGACAAATAGTGAGAGGATCAAGCCCTTTAGTTGTGGTTTTATATCTCGGTGTCATTTTTTTGGTTCCTGTTCTGTTTCAAACCGAGAACCCATGGTGACATCAGTATTGCAGGAAAAAACATCAGAAAAGTGTTTTGTGGTCCACTTGCTCTGTATTATAGCCCGCATGATTTTCTTTTTAGGACAAACAAGTCTGGGTTCTTAGAAGTTAAGGTTTTTTAATTTTTTATTTCTGTCACAATCCCACGTGTTTTTGGTAACACTTTCTTTTACAGTACAGTACTTCCAGTGTACTTAAGTGGTATTTACATGGTCCTTAATATGTAACTACTGGGTACTTAAAGTGTGTTTACATTGTACTTTTTATGGGACTTACTGGGTACTTGCATGGTAATTTTTTGTCTACTCTGTACTTACATGGTATTTGCAGTGTATTTATGTGGTACTATTTGTTCATGCTTAGTTCATACTTACATTCATAGTATTTATAATGTACTTACTGGGTATTTACAGGTTGTGCAAAGTGTCTTTTGTGGTACTTACCACATGTAAGAACAAGGTAAGTACAAATAAAGTACCTTGAATTTAAGTCTGCACTCATTGTGTGTTTCATGGTATCTACCATGAATTTATCAAAAAACTACTATATTAACAGCTCGATTTCCACTCTATTACATGGGACCTTCAGTAGTAAATGCTGGGTATGCTCACGTATTACCTTACAGTGTATTTACACACTTGTTGGTAAGGGTGAAGTAACTGTATTGTAAAATCTTTTCTGGCCTGATTACTTCTTGTAACATGTTGCAAATTTAAAGAGAAACAAGACAGCCGTGAAAAAAACAATCTTTAATATGATACACTTCTTCAGCATACAAAGTGTCATCACAATAAAATGTGTTTTAAGTTCTCCACAAAACAGTAAAAAGGAGCATTCCAAAGAACATTTTTTTTCACATTATTTATCTTTTCTTCCAGAGTTTTGTGTGGTTCCAGGAATGATTTACACTCCTTTGCATAGCCTATGAGTTTGTCACCCAACGTGGAAACAGGAAATGGCCCCAGATCCTCAAATTCTCCAGCCAAAGTAATTTCTGCAATAATTGCAGTCAAAGGTATTGTAGGTAGAAAAATAAAATAGAAAAATAAAAAACAGAAGCTATTGTAGTGTAGAAAAATGTGCAGTCAGTCAGTAAGGAGCCTGTGCGCACATAACTCACAACAGTAGGGCTTTGCAACAAACGACAACATCACCCATGCATCATGCTTGAGTGTCTGGTTTGTAGTTTAGTCATCTCATCTGTGATCATCATCAGTTTCTTCTACTGCAATTTAGGTCCTAAAATCACTGGTTCCTGACATTAATTCAAATTATTATTGTTTTCTCTGGTATTCCGGTGAAATTGGAAGTGAAAAACAAACAGCTGCTGGATTTATTTTTAAAGTAAACAGAACAATCACTGTCTGTACTAAAGCAGCTATGGTCAGTTTTTATTCAAACTACTATGGAAACAGGAAGATGAAATATGAGGATGCAGAGATGCTGTGATCAGTCCACATCAACACATCAGAGCAGAAGGTTGAAGATCAGACTGAAGCAGAAGAGAAGAAACTCTCCAGGTGAGGGTCTTCTTACCAGAAATCTGGTAAGAATTTAAAAGCAGCTATTGTTTTTGTTTTTTTTAATATGGAAAATTGAAACACTGAGCCTTTATTTATTTTTTAATTACTTTTTGGTTATTAATGAAAATCAGTTATTGAGTTGAAAAACAATATTTCCAAACAAAAGAACAAACAAAAATATATTTAATTTACATTTTTGGTCAATTCTAGGGGCTAAGTCTCTGTTAGCAGATATTTTCTATCAAAAATGTCATTTGACACAGGATACTTGGAAAAAAATTGAAACATATTTTTGTTAGATTGTGATGTGCTTTATTAGAGACTGTCTGGTTCAAACCCTTTTTCTGTAATGCTATACAATTTACTTTTATAAACTTTCACCATTAAATAACTTTAAAGGGGCAGTATAGAGCGTGAAGAGTAAATAACTTCTGTCATGATCAGAACACGAAGCGGACCCAAGTGCTGGAACCCAGAAGGAAAAAAAGGTAAATGGTTGGTAAGTAGGATTTATTTTACTGATCCAGACAGGGCAGTGAGCAGATGTGACTGTAGATGTGGAGGGTCGCTGGTGTATCTGACGAGGAGCGTGGCTGAGGCTCTTGAGGGAGGCGAGGCTGGAGCTCTTGACGAGCGCTGAGACTGTGGATCTGGAGGAAGGAAGGCGTCAGCCTGGAGATAGAAACAGCTGCTGCTCGATTAACCTGAGGCAGAGGAGACAAGGTACAATTAGTGAGGTACAAGACTACAACTTCTCTATTTTACTTGTAGTTAAAGTTAAAGACATTTTGTCACTTTGCTTTTGTTTTTCAGGAAAACAAATTCTTTTGGTCTTTAGAACATGCAGTCATGAGAAAGACAATTCATAAAAGTTTAATTTGAATACTGAGAAGAATTATTTTGAATATGCAAATACAACAAACAAAATATAGAATCAATTTTGAAACTGCAAATAAATATTGGAACTGGTATTTTAGGGTTAGAAACCCTAAAAGATAAATCTTCATGTTGCTTGTATTATTATGGCCTGCAGCAGTCACAGACTTCAAGGACCATATTGTAATTTTTATTTCTTATTATTTTAATTTTTATTTTTTTGCTCCATAATTTGATCCATAATTTAAAAACAAAACAGTTATTATGGGCTGTATTCAGACTGTGCACATGCAGTTCGCCTAAAGTGAACCAGAGTTTGTTTCTCTCCATAATCGTGAACAAATTTTCAGTCTGAATACACTCGAGTGGATCTCGGTCCGGGAGCAGGAACTGTTTCAGATTGAGCTCCAGTTTGCTCTAAATTCCCACAGTTTCCCACAGATGCGGAACAACCGGACCAAAAGGAGCATTACAGGCTGACCCTCAACCCAGCCGCTTCATACTCTGCCAAAAAACAAATAATGACAATAATACGGATGATGAAAATTGGTCAGCGAAATATAAAGTTTGAAACGTTAAACTATCCCAGCAAGGATTACAAAATGTAGGACTTCAATAATTCTTTCTCTCATTGCTTTGCCCCGCCCTCATAGTTTCTGACCAACGACTAAAGCAGGGGTGGGCAAATTATTTTGACTCACAGGCCACATAGGGTTCCAAAATTGGATAGAAGGGCCAGACCAGGAGAACATGCATGGAGTGAGAAGGAAATAACATGGAATCTGGATGAAAACATTTGGATTGAAAATTATATTTGAAAACAGAGCATTTCAGAGTTTACAGGTTAAAAACGTTGTTCTCATTTTAGAGCCAATTGCACCAATAGCTTGATGTAGGTTGTGTAAAACTTAGAGAAATCCTGCGCTCTTGTCTTGTTGGAATGATCATAAGAATGGAAAACAACAAATCTTCAAACACCACATGGATGCTAGAGCGGGGGCCCCAAACCTTTTGTTGTGAGGACCACAACAACTGTGTTTTCTTTAAAACTTTAAACTTCTTTTGTCTTTCCTTTAATTGTGAAGCCCTTAGGGAGTTGTAAAGTGCTATATTAATAAAGTTTCATTCATTCATGATCCTTTTAATAAAATAACAATATTTATGAAATAAAAAAATGACCAAATAAGGCTCTCTGTTATTTTCAAAGACAAAAAATCAGGAAAAAATATACTGATACAATAAAAAAAAATAAAAAAATAGTAGATCCTCTCCCGTCATAGTGCCGCTGAAATGGCTTCTGCTGCAGCTATGCATTTATCTGCGTTACCTTTATTACCAGTACAGAGTTCACTCGTTTATTGCAGGAGTTATGTTCTAAAAATAACCAGTGATCGATGAAATCCAGAGAGTATAACTGCAGACGTTTTATGGGTGTAAAACTCCTCACTGCACACTATATACACATTTCTCAGACAGACATTTCTCAGATTTTCCCTGGAACATTTTTACCCTTTTCTTTCTTGCTTAAATTCTCAAAGTTCAAACCTTCATAGACATTAGGTCCAGGATCTCCACGATGTCCCGGAAAACAGAAGATCTGATCACAGATTTTTGTACATCTGAAGTGCACCGCGCTTCTGTACAGGAGACACGGAGGAGATTGATTGACAAGGTCTCCAGCCAATCAGGGCACAGAACAGGGTGCGCTGTTTAAAAAAAATGCATCACAATCACTCTCAAGATTGATCAAAACTGCAAAAGATGAACTGCAATGTAGAAGACTGCCTTCTATTCGGTTTGACAGGGTTTTAGAGGGTTTCAGGTCGGGACACAGACTGCAGAACAGTGGAATAAAATGTCAGGCTCTAAAAAAAAAAAAAAATGTCAGGCTCTATGGGGGTCTCGATGGTGTTCAGTGGGCCGGACCAAATAGGGAAACGGAGATCGGAGACGAAGAGATCTGGACCACAGACCGTAGTTTGTCCACCCCTGGACTAAAGAGAACTTAAATCACATTTTGTTTAAAGCTTTGGTTTGAAACAGAAAGGATCAGTTAAAAGGCAGCAAGAATACAGGTCAAACGCAAGGTTTAGGAAAAATAATTTGGTTCAAATTAAAAAGACTTTGTCCGGACCAAATGATTTTTCTAGTCTGAATACACCCTTAAACATTCTTTTTGTCTTCCTGCAGTTGAAAGAGTTTCTGAGAAAAGATGAAGCTGAGTTTGTTTGTAATGGTTCTTGTTGGTAAGTGGATCATCAGCTGCTCATTGATTATCTAATATCTTTGTATTGAAATTAAATCTCACTAAACTTGATTATTTCACTAAAGGCATTTGAGGATCTATTGCAAATAAACAGATTTATGTCTGTGGCCTCTTTTGTTTTCAGGTCATGTTTGTCTCTTCACATGTCAGCTCCATGAGTAAGAACATGACTTGGACTGGAGCTCAGCAGCACTGCAGGGATGAATACACTGATCTGGCTACAGTGAGCACCATGGCAGATATGGAGCAACTCAGAGAAATACATTCTGAGAAGATTGAAATCTGGATCGGTCTGTTTAAACAAACGGGCACCAACGCAACTTCACACTGGTCTCTGCCTGGACTGCAGTTCAATGAAAGTCAGGCAAAGTGGAAGGAAGGGGAACCAAATGGTGGTTTTACATCTGAGACCTGTGGGGCTATAGAAAATACTGATATACCAAAAAGTGCTATGCCAAATATCGCTACGAAACAGTGGGTGGACATGCCTTGTATGAGTCCAGCATATTTCCTCTGCTATAATGGTAATAAGAAAATAATTGTCCTTGAATACATTTCACTTGTGATTGATTTGAACACTAAAATATTGCAGACTTTACCTAAATTACTGTTGTATAGGTCCTATCAGAGTGTAAGTCGCAGCATCAAAGAAATGCATGTTGATAAAAAACAAGATATAAACTGCTCTTTTGGGAGAAAAGTGCAGCACTTCTGAACAAATCCACCAAGCCTGGCGTAATGGTGCATTCAAACAGAAAGTAATTTACGTGTCAAATTAACGTCCGCTGCCACTTTTGACGGGCTTCATATTTGACTTGCAATGCTTATTTAAACGTGTGTTTATAAACTACCCTCTCGTTGTGTGTGGGAGAAGCTACCGGCAAGTTACCATCGCTACAACATTGAATGTATGTCATTTAAAGTGCGTGAAAGTCATGGATAATATCTAGAGATGTCCAGCATTAGTTTGAGGAAGGGAAAAATCAAAACAAGAATATCAATGTCCATGCAGAGAAGAAACATGTCATAAAGTTCCGGAGGAGAACGATCCAATTCTCCTTCATGTTTGTTAGATGGCACTTCTTCTGTCAGTAGCAAATACTGATACACACACAGAGCTTGGGGGTTGTGAGGGGCTGTAAGTTTGTGGGAGAGCATGTAAATGGATAAATGATGGGAAGGGGCAGGGCTACTCCACACCAACAGACCCTCAGCTCAGATGCAAATTTCGACTGAAATACTGCCGCTCTGCAGAAACTACATCCTAGAAAATGATACAGTTTTTTTTTTTTCATATTTTAGCTAAGAATGGTATAATCATAATTAAGAGACCACTGGGGACTCTCAGATTAATTTAAAAGATGACCAGAGTTTGTCTTTTTCAAAACTCCTTTTTTTTCTAAGAAAAAATGGCCTGGTTTGTCCCAAAGTTGAAAGATTCTTTATGTTTATGTCTTTTACTCCACAGGAAGTAGAAGCTCTGCTTATAAATATTATTTAGGAGATAAAATGACCTGGTTTGATGCTCTGAGATATTGCAGAGTGAATCACACAGACCTGATCAGTGGACCACAGCTAGAGGAGCTGCAGAAGCATGATAATACCACGCAGAAGATAATACAACTACATGATGGAAAAACTGAAGGAATCTTGAACTCACTATCATCATTTCAATACATTTTCATTGGACTGTTCAGAGACATTTGGACCTGGTCTGATGGGAGCAGTTTCTCTTTCAGACACTGGAATGTGAAGTATAACAGTTCAAGTGTAAAGTATGACTGCACCATGCTGAACAAGGATGGCATGTGGCAAACCAATGAATGTTATAACAGAAAACCCTTCTTCTGTTACACAGGTAATCATTTTTATCTCAATGACACAAAAGTAAACTCACTTTGATTGAACTCCTATTTTTTTTAGAGCTCTCCCTTCTAAACACAAAAGAAATTCATAGAAAAACAGCAAACATTGATAAAAATCGAACATACAAACTCTGCACATTCTCTGCAAAAACTTCACTTGTGAAGGCCCAAAATACTTTTGCTTCTGATAAATATAGATTTCCTTTTTAATGTTCAAATTCTTTTGAGTACAAAATTTTACATTAATTTCATACACTGAATTTAGACTGTTTTTCTCACAAACAGCAGTATTTTTTTCTAATTAGCTTTTTTCATCTATTTCTTCTTGTTTGTCTCTAATGACTTGGTGTTTCTACTTTACCACTTCAGATGTGAGACAGCACTAACATGATGTTGTTTTCCTTTCTTTAGATCATGTGATCCTGATCAAAGAGGACAGAACCTGGGAGGAGGCCT
>JAUDJI010000506.1:0-13821 GCA_037389245.1 Oryzias sinensis | reverse complement strand
TGGAGCCCCTTCCTCTTCCAACATGACTGTGCACCAGTACAGAAAGCAAGGTCCATAAAGACATGATTGACAGAGTCTGGCCTGCACAGAGTCCTGACCTGAACCCCATAGAACACCTTTAGGATGAATTAGAGAGGAGACTGAGAGCCAGACCTTCTCCACCAGCATCAGTGTGTGACCTCACCAATGACCTTTAGGAAGAATGGTCAACGATTCCTAGAAACACTCCTCAACCTTGTGGACCAGAAGAATTAAAGCTGTAACAGCTGCAAAAGGTGGACCGACATCATATTAAACTCTATGGGTTAGGAATGGGAGGACACTTCACTTCATATGGGAGTCAAGGCAGATGAGCCAATACTTTTGGTGATATAGTGTCTGTCAACATATATATCATGATATTAATAATACGTTTGTGGCCAATAATGTCTGAGTTGCTCAGAAGTGTCCCTAATGTTTGTTGATGTGTTACATTAGAGCACTCTGGACCTGGTGTTTTGTTTTTGTATTATTTCTTAATTGTTCAAGATTGAAAAAAATCTGCCTTGTTGGTGTAAAAAGAAAGGTTGGAAGTCAATTATAATAAAAAATAAAAACTTGCTAAAGCGACTTTTTTAGTAGTATTTTGATCTTTTAGTGTCCCGATTTTAAATGAACTTACCCCAAAATGAGGCTTTTCACAGAAATTATCTGGTTAGAATAAAAATAAATTAACTAAATAATTAAAAACAAGTCATAATTAATTAATCACTCAAAAAATGAATCACATGACATGGTTTCATAAAATTACAAGACCACTGGGAACGCTTTGAAAATAGATCAAAAGATGATGAGAGTGAGACTTTCAATAGTAAGAATCAAGATTTGGGCTGTTAATTGTTGATCTTGATTTGTTAATCAAATTGGACCTAAGCAATGATCCACAGCCCTGATAACATGGTGGATATTTGAAAACTAAACTAATATTAAAGGTCAATCTAAAAAAAGCAAGAAATGACCAACAGAAATAAATTCAGAGAACAAGTGGAGACAACCCTCCTCCTGAAGTTGTTAACACAGATCCTAAAGGCTTGGTGTGAGTGAAATCAGTTTGTTCAATCTGGCAGATCGCAGTGATCGCGGGTGAATTCTTCAATTCAGTGGCTGAAGATCTAATTGAACAAGTCAGAGCAATTTGAGGTTGAGGGATAAACTAGTCAGATCGCTTCATTCTGCTTTTTTTGCAACAGCAACTTCTCTTCAGATCTTAGCTGTTTTTAATTATCTTTAACAATGTATCTCTGTTAATAAAATCAAATAATACATTCCTGTTTATTCTTAAAGTCAAATACTTTCCTTCCAAAGATTATTCTTAAATTTTCTTTAAAACAAACCTTTCAACAGACTGGCGACCTGTCCAGGATGTCCCCTGCCTTCGCTCACGGTAACCCCGTGACCCCGAAAGGGACAAAATGGATTAGAAGATAAATGAATGAATGAATCTTTGATCCAAACTATGAGGCGAGTGTTAGCTGCTGTTAGTTGGTGTTACATCCCAGTAATAGCCTGATAATACTTAGAGACAACAGCTGAGACTGCTGTGGGAGAGGAAGCGTGGTGTTCTGGAGTTTTCCCTGTGGAACTTTCTGTTCAGCTGAGCTGCTGTTCACTATTCAGCTCTGTTTTCTAACCAATGATTCTGTCAAACTGTATATTCAGTGCAGCCTGAGCCACCTTTCCTTTCCCTCCTGCTTCCAGCATCCTCTTGCCTGTTCCTATTAAGATATTTGCTAAATGTAGATTTTTAACAAACAATCACAACCTTAAAAAATGTCAGGACAAAGAAAGAACTCATCAGAATACCAAGCATTGAATCTGGTAAAAAAAACGAAAAAAAAACATTGTAGTAAAGAAAACGTTTTTCAGAACATCCACCAACGCAAAGCTTGTCTGATTTAAAAAACGTCCTGCTGTCTAAGTAGAAACATTTAAGCTGTAAAATGAACCTTCTAACATCAGAGTCACTTGACTGGACAGATTTGGTCCACTTAAAGTGAACCAGAGTTCGTTTCTCCGATAGGAATCCAGGAACACTGTCCTACTTTGCTCTTCTGCCTTTCCTGTTGGTTTTGCATCTACTCATGTTTCTAAATGTTTGTTAAAAGTCTCCATTCACAAGAAGAACCGGTCCAGGCTGTGCTTTCTCAGCAGGCTGCACTCATTCAACATCTGCTTCAAACTGCTGCAGATGATTTATCAGTCAGTGGTGGTGAGTGCCTCCTCTATACTGCTGCTGCACCAGCACAGCAGCAGTAAAAACAACAACTCCCGGCTAAATGAGATCACGAGAAAGACGAGCTCTGTGGTTGGGCTGAGGCTGGCTCCAGTTCAGGAGGTAGCATCGTCAATCCCTCACACCCCTTGCATGAGGGCTTCACTGGGACGGGGAACATGTCCAGCAGCAGACCCTCTCCTGCTTCTCTTTCAGCCATTTTTCTTCACTAGATATTCAGAAATATCAAAGGATTCCTGTTTATATCCAGAGGAAGAACTGACATATCTAACTTGTAAAAATGTGTGTTAGTATCTTTACATGAGTCTGGCTCATGTGGCAGAAGTGCTGCATCAGCAAGGGAAAAGCAGAGTAAAGTTTTTCTAAAACGGAGCAAAGGAAACACTCCGTTTGAAAACCCTTTTCTGTGCCTGGATTCAGGTCACAAGGCTCTGTATGTGGGGGTTCGGATGCAGAGGCAGAGCCATCGTCATCACAGGCCGCATGGATCCCGCCACCGCAAGAGGGACAGGCGGGCAGGAAGCATTGCCACTCAGCAGAGTGAGGACAGTGAGGCCAGCTTCTCCACTCATGGTAATTCCCACACAGGCCATCACTGGAAATCACAGCTTTGCTCATGTTTGATTTTCATTCTTCACTATACAGACATCCGTTCCAACTGTGTAACTAATAGAAATTGAACTTTTGAGTTGCCTCCCCATGAGTGACTGTTATATAAGGCCTATCAATAATGTGGCATTTCTCACATGCACTGACACATGCAGCACTCTAGGCTAATATTGACAAGCTACACATGAGTGAACAAAGAACAGGAATTAGGTTGTTGGGTTTTACTTTAAACGTGTGTTGAAATGTGCACGTTTGAGGCCTTTTTAAGTTAATAAATGTAGAAAAAAATGGAATTCCTTGATGTATTCACCTCGTCTTCTTTGTCACATGCATCTCATTCCCTCAGACACGCCGTCCCAGCGAGTTCAGTTCATTCTGGGCACAGAGGAGGATGCTGAGCATGTGTCCCATGAGCTGTTCACCGAGCTGGATGAGATCTGTGTGAAGGATGGCAAGGATGCAGAGTGGAAGGAAACAGCCAGGTCAGGCTCTCCTTTGGGAGCAGATGGAAAGAGAGCTAGGCAGTAAAGCCTCGGAAAGCTGGCAAGCTGGCAGCTGTGCTGCTATGAGGAAGGACATGTACAACTACAATTAGCCAATATTTTCTTGTGTACTCAAGCAGGGAAAATCTTACAATCTCTTCTTTAATGTCATTAATAGCAAATATCAGTTTAATTTAAGAATATTATTGTAAATTCAGAATTTTCTATCAGAAGAAATCTTAAGTCAGAGATCACAAACCTCTGTTCTCCTTACAGTTCAGGCCTTTTGCCTCCGTAGGTAATGTGATTACATTTGACAAACTTCCATTAAATCCAAGTGCCTAGTTTGAAGACACATAAAGCAACCCAACTCTCAAAGAAAAAATATTGAAATGACTTCACTTATTTAAACAGATTTCTGAGTTTTTAAGATGAAAATAGTGTTTAGGTGTTTTTTACTTGTTCTTGTGACATTTTTCTCACAATGGACGACATTTATAAAGAAAATTAAGATAACAGCACCTTCCAAATTATTCTGCAAATGATATATTCCTAGGATTTTCCTAAATCTTCAATGCAAATAACAGTCAGCATCATTTTAAAGTCATTAGAGCTTTTATTAAATGTTACTGGACAAATCTTCTAAAGTTAACCATATTTGTTTTAAAACTAAAAAACCTTCAAAGTCACCGCTCCACATTATTACACACAACAGAGTTCCACATGATAGATTCTAAAGAACTGAAAATGCTTATTTGTTGAATTTGCTGCATTATATATTTTCATTCATTCATCTTCTTCTGTTTTGTCCCTTTTGGGGTCATGGGGCTGCTGGAGCCTATCCCAGCCACTTGTGGGCGAAGGAAGGGGAAACGCTAGACCAGGGGTGTCAAACAAACCTCCCCCCAGATGGTTCAATATGGCCCAGACATGAAAAAAAAAACAAGCATGTTTCTAGTCCATTCCTGTGGCGAGTTAGGATCTTTTAAAGAAATAACTGAAATGCGCAATTCCGCCACTAGGGGAGAAAAGGAAAAGCAAAACAGGTGAAACAGCTTGCTAAAAGCAAAACCTAACAGCTGTGCCGCTGGGTAAGAGGCAGTTTGGTTCCCTGCGAGCCTCACCGCTGTTATGTTGATATAAGAATGATCAGTAGTGACACACTAATGTCCAAAATGTTGTCAAAAAGAAAACAAGGTTAAGGGGGAGTCCTGAGCTTTCCAGGAAAAATGAAAAGCGTTTTATTTGTTTACGAAGATGAATGCAAACCTGCATGCTTGGTATGTCATCAATAGGTCTCAGTGCTCAAAGAATATAACATTCAAAAGTTTCACCAGTTGTAGTTAAGAAAAGAGAAGATTTATCAAATATTAGTTTGAAAAACAACCGTTGGCATTTACTGCAGCCATGACGTCAATGATTGAGCAGTGACAGATGCCTGATTGCAGACAAGTTGGAGCAAACATCAAAACCATTTTCGGATGGTGAACTTATTGAAAAATGCTGAAGGCTGCAGAAGTCTTGTGCCCCAAAAAGCAGTTGACCTTTGCCAATATAAGTCTGTCAAGGATTACAACTGCAGATCCAACACCTCTGAGGAGACTTGGGCGCCAAATGCAGGAATCCAGTCATTGATTTTGTTTTCAGTCACTATTGATGAAAGCACCGAAATCACAGATATGTACAGCTGTGCATATTTATTACAGGTGTTGAAGAGACGTCACAGTGGAGTTTCTTGAGTTGATGGACACAACAGCAGCTGATGACATAGTCAGCTCTCTTGTTACTTTGCCAGACTATGTTGGAGTGAACTGGTCACGTGACGTCAGTCTGGCCACTGATGGCGCTCCATCAAAGGTCAGGAAGAAGGCACAAAATGTTGCCACAAAATTCAGGCAGAAACCAGAAAAAGATTCTTGGCCATTTTATTGTCTTTTACACACTTGAATGACAGTAAATGTGTTTCTGCACAGGATCTGAATCCTGATATTAATGGCCGGGTGAAGTTTAAGGAGAGAAAGGAGGTTAACTCCAAATTCTTATGTTCACAAATGTTTGCAAGTTTAATTTAGTATAATTTTGTATTGATTTGCACTTTACATTTTAGGAAGGGTGTTTCATTTTTTCCGTAGCCCCTCTTGAGTTGTCATCGGGATTGCTTCAGTGTCAGATTTAAAATAATGTGTCTGTATGAAATTGAATAAAAAATTTTTTAAAGTGAAATGCATTTTATTTGAGATCCATTGGGCTCTGTGAATGAATGTGGAATAATAATTGATTAGGCTACTATGTTGGTTGAGGGATTTTTTCCAACTGAGTAAAAAAAAAGCTGTTTTTTGCTTTTATGTTATGGTCCTGCCCACTTGGGATCAGACGGGTTGAATGTTGAATGAGTTTGACACCCCTGCCCTAGACAGTTCGCCAGTCTGTCGCAGGGTAGAGTGTCCACAATCACACACTCTCACACCTAGGGACAATTTAGAGTAACCAATTAACCTATGAAGCATGTTTTTGGACAACGAGGAGGCCAGAGTCCCTGGAGAAAAACCATGCATGCACGAGGAGAACATGCAAACCAGAAAGGTCCCCCATTGACGTTCTGGGTAATGTCCCCCAGCTGGGACTTGAACCAGGGGCCTTCTTGCTGTGAGGCAATAGTGTTAACCACTGCGCCACCAGATTTAAAGGTTGTTCCAAGCAAAAAAAATCTTCATAGGTGAAGTTCCATTTGAACACAGGAGCCCTTACTTTAGAGCACCTTCACAATTCTTGCATCCATTGAACTTATGAGTTTTTGGAGAGTTTCTGCTGTGACCTGCCTCCCCCCTCAGATATTTGCTTGAGGATGCTCCAAAGGTTCTCAATAGGGTTGAGGTCAGGGGAGAATGGGGGCCACAGCCTCAGTTTATCTCCTTTTCTGCCCATAGCAGCCATTAATGCAGAGGCATTCATTCCAGGTGCTTTGTCATGTATGAAGGTGATTTGGTTACTGAAAGCATGGTTCTTCTTTTTGTACCACGGAAGAAACTCCAGGGGCTGACCAGCTCTCTCCCCACGATTCCAGCCCAAACCATGACTTTTCCACCTCCTTGCTTACGTTGCAGCCCTGTTGGGACATGGTGGCCATCCACCAATCACCCACTACTCCATCCATCTGGACCATCCAGAGTTCATGGCACTTATCAGTGAACAAGACTGTTTGAAAATTAGTCTTCATGTGTGTCTGGGCCCATTGCAGCTGTTTCTGCTTTTGAGTGTTGTTTTGGGGGGGCTGAATAGAATGTTTACATATAACTGCAAGCCTCTGGATGATCCTACACCTTGATGATGGTGGGACTCCAGAGCAGTGGCGGTTTTTTCTATGGGCAATGTGGGCAGTCGCCCAGGGTGCAATCTTGCAAGAGCGACCAAAAAAACCCAAAAAACACTAGGGGGCCCCGTCTGTCATTTAAACTTGCTGCTGTAATGACAGCATTTTGCGCTGTCTGTGTAGAATACGCTGGAGGAGTTTGCCGGTTGCACGCGAAGGAAACTAACTCCAAGCAGGGGATGAAAATAGGTGGTGGGGAAAAGCAGGCAGAGAGGCGGGAAAGGGGCTTAGACTCCCCGCTTATGATTACAGACCCCACAACAAACTAACTGCAGCTTCCAAATAAATAATACGTTTTCCTTCGTAAAATTTGTATACTTTATTGGGTTTATTGGATTTTATGAAAAGTGAAAGAAAAAAAAGGAGTCTTCATCAAAGTGAATTTGTTTCCATCATCTCACTCATTTTAACTTGGGTGTTTGACAGACGGAAAAGTCTATTCAAGGTTGATGAAAATGGACAAAAGAACAAAGGAAACAGCAGGTGCCCACTTTAGAAAGAAGAGAAGAGGAAGAAAAATCACTTAAAGGATAAAGAAATGCAAATTAGCACTCGCCAGGCGCCAAAGTACACTTTACTGTTTGTGGAGTAAAACATTGAGCAACATTTGGCTAGAGAAGGTTTGGACTTAGACTAGTCTTGTTAATTATTGGTAGTCAATCGTTCAGATGCAACGTACACAATTGTTTTGTTTTTTTTGATCAGTTTTATGTGACACTTAAGCAGAAAAAACAGAAGAATATGTCCTTTAGTTTCCATTGATGTTCATTCATGAAGCCAACGGAAATGACCGGAATTAATTCATTCATAATTTGTGTCAGGGTTGTATTCAGCTCAAGAGAAAATAACAGAAAAATGTGAGAATTTTTACCAGAAGCCAGCCAACCTTCAAAAAGAAAAACTGATGGATGTTAAGTGTTAAGTTATTTACATACTATACCTTAGTTGTGAATTTAACAATACAAGTATATTTTACTTAAATGATTAATAAATTAAAATAATATTCTTGTGTTTGTTTGTATGCAGGCTTTGAGTTGTTGAGGGTGGGGTTTCAATGGGGGGTGGGGGGAGACCATCCATTGTTTTTCCCAGGGCGTCAAACCAGCCAGAACTGATCCAGAGACACCAGCAGCTTCAAATATGTGCTTTCCGCTCTGTAAATGTTATTTTAGCAGCTGCTCTTTTAATCCTATGTATTTGTCTGGCAGAAACATTCCTCATTCTGCCTTCATCTGCATCCCATGTGTCTCTGAATCAGCCACACATCTCTTAATAGTACGATGATCACGCTTATGTTTTCCTGAAATATCCAAGTGTCTGAGGCATTTAATTATTTTATGCTTCTCAGGAGCAGATGAACTTTTTTTTCTTTCCCATACTGTTATAAAATGTTGGTCTCCTTAATGATGTGGAGCGTCCTTCTTTAGTAGTTTTTCCTTTTATTGAACTCACCTGCTAAACTAATTATCACAGGTGTCTGAGATTGACGCTAGTGATTCTAAGAGCCCAGAGACACAATATCATCATGACTTTAATTGAAAAAACAAAGACATTTATCTTTTTGACACTTGAATACAATTTGCATTATAAACTGGAACACACTGTAATGGTGTTTGTTTGAGAGTAAAATAGTATTTTTGTGAGTTTATCCATGTTTATTAACTAACTGTTTTTGTCCAAGAATGTTACGATATACGTTTAGGAATATAATATTGTTTGTGAATGACTGTAATAGTACTTGAATAATAGTATAGTTAAAATCTCTGCATAAAAATAATGCCATATCTGTTGTAGGGCCTTTCAATGTCTCTGTCACTTCACACAAATTCATCAACCTATCATGGACTAATGCAATTATTCCTAAAACCTTTGTATATACAAATTTATTTCCTATTAAATGAACCAAAGCTTTATCTGCTTCCTGTGTTTTTCACTGCCAATACAGCTACATTTTATGTTTTCTGCTTTTTAAAAAATCATCCTATTTTTATAATATATTCATTATGAAAAGACACATTTCTTTGATCAATAAAGAAAACTGATGATTATTTTTATACTACTTGTATCACACTTTCTGTTAGCATTAGAGATAACGCCACATGAACCCCCCCTCATGTGGTAAAATGTTTAAAACGGCTTGATCTGAAAGTATCTTAAAGTTTCACTCCGATCATCTTTTGATATATTTTAAAAACAGCAGGAGTTCATTAGAATGTCACCTCTGAGTGTTGGGTGGGACTGCTGGCGGGGAGGAAACCTGCTTTCATTTCGAATCAACCCTTTGTTTACACTCGCTCCCTTAGCCTACAGCCCCTCACACCCCCAACCTAACATTAGTGGTGCAAGATTCAAGATTCAAGATTCAAGAGGTTTTTATTGCCATATTCTGTGTAGCTACACAGAGTAGGAATTTGTTTCAGTGCAAAAGTGCAACAAAAAACAGAAGAACAGTAAGCAACAAAATTTTTACACAATGGACATAACAAAAAATATAAATAGAGTCAGTAGTGCAAGGAGTGTCAAAACAGTGCAACTGAGAATGTTCAAGGTGCAGGTAGTGGGCTGGTGACTGGTTGGACATTGACGTGAAATTTAGGGGGGGGGGTTACAGGGCGTTTAAGAGTCTGACTGCAGAGGGAAAGAAACTGTTCTTGTGTCTGGAGGTTCTGGTCCTGATGGACCTTAGCCTCCTGCCTGAAGGGAGTAGTTTCAGTAGGGAATGTCCAGGGTGGGAAGGGTCGGCAACAAGTGGTCAGTACCAGATTTATCCAGGCGTACAGTTTAGATCCAGATTCCAGCTCAGACCAGGAAAACAAAGACGTTCATGGATCTGTTTCCTGCATCAGAATGGAGCAGAGCAGGAAACTTGTGGCCCGCCAAATGTAGTTTGTATGTATAGCAATTAAAACCTTTTTTTGTCTGCTCCTGATTTACAACAATTTGAATAAAATACAGTTTCAATCTTAATGTCCATCATGAGAAAATGCCACAAGAATACATCAAAACATCCAAAACACATTCTCATAGAGTGGGACTTTAATGTCACATTTAAAAGTTTTTCTTTAAGTTACGTGTTGTTGTTTATTTTATTTTCTCCTGGTTCACCACAATTTAACTAAAGATAGGCTTTAACCCTAATTTAACCCTAATTGTCTTTAAATATGTTCTCCATCATGGAAAAAATGCCACAAGAACATGTTAAAAACACCCAAAACATGTTTTTCATTGGATTAATTCAGAGTCAAACAAAAGTTGTGAAGCACCAAATATTTACTGTGCTTGGAACATTAAACCAGGCCATATGTTTTTTTAATTTGAAGGATTAGAGGTATAACATGTTTATTTGTTCTGTTTACATGATAACCTTTGTTTCTGCTTTTCTTCACCTCAGGTGGTTGAAGTTTGAGGAGGATGTTGAGGATGGGGGAGAGAGGTGGAGTAAGCCCTACGTTGCGACTCTTTCCCTGCACAGCTTGTTTGAGCTTCGCAGTTGCATCATCAATGGCAGCGTGCTGCTTGACATGCATGCTGACTGCATTGAAGAGATTGCAGGTAAGACTTCCATGCATGTACCTGTATTTTATTTTTAAGAAGAAGGGAGTCATGCAGAGTTTTAGCTGAGACCTAATGAAGTTATTGAGGAGAGAGTAGTGGAATCTAGACTGAAGTCAGAAATGCAGATATTTTTAAAACAGTGTAGTAGAGGACCAAAGATGAAATATTTGCTTTGATGATGTTTCTGAAGTAGAACGGGACGGTCAGAAGGAACTGCATATAAGAAGTCTATGACAGAATCCAGAGAGAGGAGCTGTGGTTTGGACGAGGAAGTCTGGAGCAGCAGAGAAGAACATTGGAAAAGTTCAGGACATGAATGAGAGCTGGAAGACGGTGGGGAGATGTTCTGTAGGCCTGACAGAGGAGTGAAGGTGGAGGAGGGACTCCTGTGGTGATGGACAGACTGACGAGGTCAGACAGGGATGAAGATAGACAGGAATCTCTGTGGATCATGTTTGCAGACGACACTGTGATCTGCAGTGAGAGCAGTTGGAGGAACATCAGGATGAAGGTCAGCTGCAGCAAGACAGAGTATCTGTGTGTAAAGGAGAGGAACTGCAAGCAGGTTAGAACAGGTGGAGGAAGGTCTCAGGTGGGATGTGTGACTAAAGATTGTCATCAAGAATAAAAGGAGAGGTGTAGCCGTCTGTGGGGAGAGCAGCCATGTTGTTGGTTAGAGACTCTGATGCAGAGGTGGGGGTAGCAGAGATGAAGATGCTGAGGTTCTCTTTGGGAGAGAGCAGGATGGATCAGGAATGAGTCCATCAGAGAAACAGATCATGGTAGAGGTTCTGGAGATAAATGCAGGGAAGCAGGTGGAAATGCTGCGAGGAGGAACAGTGATGATGTTGGTAAAAGGATGCTGAGAAAGACGCAGAGAAGAGGAGCAAAGATGAGCTTCATGGATATTGTCAAGATGTAAATGAGGAGGATTTAATTAGGTGGAGGGGGAAGATTGACTGTGGGGACCTCTAAAGAGAACAGCTGAAAAGCAACAAAGAAAAAGGTTTTTGAGAAATCCGTGTGCAAGAACAACCAAACCCACACATATTACGTTACAGACATGGTGCTGGACCACCAGGAGGCGTCACATGAGCTGGATGACACCGTAAGAGTGAGGGTCCGTGAAGCTTTGTTAAAGAGACACCACCACCAAAATATGAAGAAGAAAAACTTGATTCCCATTGTCCGTTCCATCACAGAGGGAACTCGCAAACAGTCAGAGGCTTTCCTATCAGGTGGGTTTCATGGCCGAGATGAACGAATGAGTATGTGTTAGAAGAATGACTTGATGTTTGGTTTGTTAGTTACTTTTTTTCTGTTATCCTTTTTAGTCTTAGATTTGTACAAATATCTCAGCCTATTCATCCATTTCAATCCAGAACAGAAAGACAGAAAAACCCAGAAGCTGTTAAAGCCAACCCTGAACCAGCTCCACTTTCCCCATTTAAGTGCAAAAAAGTTAGCATGACCTCAATAGATGCAGAATGGCACATTCTTAAAAATATTACAAATTTTCTTGGTTATAATGTTTGTGATGCTGATCGGCCCTTTGCAGGATGGCCACACTGCTGGAAAGAAGAGCTGCTTTCTATCTCTGATTCCTTATTTTAACATTTAATCAATGACTAACATCTGAGCTCTTTATTTACATCTTCAGTGGTAGATTTTAATTTTGGGGATTACATTATCACTAGTAAAACTCCAGACTTGCCTGACAGACTTTCTGACAGTTTGGAAATGTGTAATATAACCAGGTGGAGACTATAATTTTTTCCATTAGCTTTCAAACAGCATTTATTTGTGAGAGACTATATTTGTGTGTAAAATGTGCAAATTGTTGAAAAAATAAGACTTTCTTTCTCTGCAAAAAGCCCTCTAAATATGGGATGGAAGTGATTTTGCACAGTAAGGCTTCAAAATGTATAAATCTAATCCGAACATGTTTATTAGTTCAGCGTTTCACCCCTTTATCCAAGTGACTTCATCAGTCTGGGCTGTTACATTCCTGCAATTGGATGGCTTCAAAAAGGGTAACAAAGGAAATAAGCAGAAAGTGGTGACTGTGACTCCTCCTCCACAGGAACTCACACAAACTGGGAATGATCAAAACTCTGAAGATTCAAAACAGCTTTCAAAACACGTGGACATCACAAATGAGCCTTTAAAGTCTCTCTCTGATCAGCTTTTGATCTATTTTCAAAGCGTTCAGTGGTCTTTTAATTATGATGTGACCACCAAAAAAAAAGGGGAAATTATGAGATTAAAACTCATAAATGTACAATTTTTTCTCTCGTAAAATTATGACAAAAATAATCGTACATTTATGAGTCAAGGTGAGCATACAGAGCAGCAGGTGAACGCCGCGCAGCAGCAGAGCAGACCGACTAAACTAAGTTTAAAAGGTGAGCTGAATGTTTATTGATAACGTTCCAAATGTTTGGAAGCTCATTTGTTTGATTTACGATTAATAATGTTTTATTTATTGGTGGTTTATAGGATCTCTGCAGCCCGTTGATGAAGACATCGGTATCTCTGCAGCTGTCCGCTTCAATCCTTTCTTGCTCCACAAAGACCAGATCTCTACATTTGTGTGTCGCCTCCGTCTTAGGAGACGCACCTCTTGGCATTTTCAACGTTCTTCTGCTAATATAAAAGACTATTTTCATTCCTTTTTGTTGTTTTATGTTGAAACGAGACGTTTCATCTGGAGGAGGGAACGTATGTAACAATGTTTTCCTTCTGCTTTGGTGTTGTGCGCATTACAGGTTCATGATGTAAGGTGACAAATGGACTTCTGGGTATGTGAATGAAAAGCAAAATAAAGTAGTGGTCATTTGCCAAACGTGTGTCTGAGCTTTTTATTTTACATTTGACACTCTGCCTTACAGACACTGAACCCGGGGAAGCTGGCTACACTAACAATTATTTGATTTTAAGTCGCCAAACGGTTCAGAATTTCTGTTTCTGAAACCTTTCCAGAAATAAAGCCTCACAAAATGCTCCACATCTGTCATCGTCAAGATACGCTCCGATAAACAGACAACTTTTGTGTTTTTTCTCGTCAATTTATTACGTTATTTCTCGTACATTTACGACTTTTTTTCTCGTAGATTTACGAGATTTTAAGTCGACAATTTATGACTTTATTCTTGTAATTTATCTCTGTCGTATGATGATGTTGTTTTAGTCAAACTCAAAAACCCTGTGTCATTTTCTAGGACATAGTTTCTGCAGAATTTATTAGAAATTCCCCCCTGACTTTTGGGCGGGATTGTTGGCGTGGAGTAATCCAGCCCATGCTTCCAACTGTTTACACCCTCTAACGGTAGCTTCCAGCCCCTAACACCCCCACACGACCTAACGTTAGCGGTGCAACAAAAAAGGTCGAGCAATAATGGAGCTATCCAGCTGTACAGTTTAGATCCAGATTCCAGCTCAGACAAGGAAAATAAAATATCAAATAAATAAAATAAAAAATAAATAAAATGGATCTATTTGTCTGACAGTGGATGAGCAGAACGGAACGTAGC
>JAUDJI010000505.1:0-13825 GCA_037389245.1 Oryzias sinensis | reverse complement strand
TCGTTGACCATTGACCTCGGGAAAAGGCCGCCATCTTGAACAAAACCCACCTTTAGTATCAGCTACAAATAAAACTTGTCCTAGGGCTTTTCAGCTTCTTGAAGAGATTGGGGAAAAATGTAGCAATTAGAGGTAGTAAACGGCGTGATGAGCTCGCAAGAGTGGCGTTCTGCTTGAACATTTTTAATTGGACTGTAATGAAAATTCAAAGCAGAAACCCCTGGCAAGAGTCAAACCAAATGATATATTATAGTATATGACTATAATAGGAATGTGGGCGTGGTTAGAAATAACTTCCGTCGCTAAGGGAATCCAAAAGTTTACTTTTGTCGATTCTTCTGAGACTCAGGTCAATCTGATCTAAATCCTCAGGCAACCAAAACATAAAATGGTTGCTATGGAGATTAAAATAAGACAAAAGCCTTTATCAATAGTACAACAGCACCACCATGTTGTAATGACTGTTATTGCAACCGGCAGTGCTTCCATAGTTAGCGCCTTAAGCAATGTGAGCAATAAGCAATAAGTGAGGCCGGGCAAAGGTGGGTTGTAAAGGTGGGTGGGTGGCAGTGGTGTGTAGATGTGGGCGGCGAGGAGCAGCGCCGGGGGGCCATACAATGCTGCTTGTTTTTATAATATTTTCTTCCCAACTTTCCATTTTTCAGGAAAAAAAAGGTTAAAGCATATACTGTACATTCTCAAATTTTCAAAGCAGACTGAGCAGTTTGTTTTTTTCTTGGAAGATTCCTGTTGATGAAAGCTCATATTGCAAGATTTTGTCAATAAATATCAGCAGAATATTTAGAATAAATACACGTGTTGTTACCTGGCCACACCCTTTGACCTTCTCTCACTGGCTGAGTAGTTGTTACGCACCCCTCACTGCCCCTGCCACCCTAGTCAGAGATGCACATTACAAATTCCTGAAACAAAAAAAACCCTTAGCTCAAATGGCAACTTTTCTGTTGGTTTTATCTCCCTAGCAACCATTTTATCTGTGGATTGTCTGGAGGTGACAAACATGTCTATGTCATTTTTAGTAAAATTGGCAAAAGTAGCTTTTTGATTTCCTTTGTTAACCATTCCTAAATTGGTCAAATCAGATCTTATATAATTTGATCAGCCTGATCCAGGAATTCATGTATAACATTTTCACAAGATTCTGGTGAGAAATATGCTAACAATAGGAACTCGCCACTTTGACGAGCACGCCACACTAATGCCTTTCTAAATCTACAACCTCTATTTTTTTATAGTGTTTCAATGCTGCTTGAGGAGTTAGGAGGCAATAGATTGAAATCCCTGGCAGGAGTATAAATCAGTGGCCTCTTGCTAAGGTCGAATTTCAACAAAACCTTGGTTGTGGTTGTAGACTTAAGCTGGTGTGTGAAATTTAGTGAATATCAATCAAACAAAAGTTTTCTTTTCCCTATCTGTGTAAAAAAAGTGAAAATTGCCAAACTTCACACTTTGCCACAAAATGGCCACCAAGCCACAGGTCCTGTCGCCATCCCACAATAATCTGAAAGAAATGTTAAAGAACGCGTTTTTTGGTTTTGTTAGTGGATTACGGAACATCATTTACAGGCTCATAAGAGATTTTGGCCCCATCCATTTCTTGATGGTGTCTCCTGCTATGATATCATTTACTTATATATTTTTATTTTTTGGGGGGGTCGTTTATTATGCCCATAATTCTTGGTCACTGGGTACTAGTTACATGCATATTTTGGGGAGTTTTTGAGAATGAGGTGGAAGCAAATTTTCTGCTCAAACTAGCAGTAAGAAAGAAAAAATGCTAAAATGATCTGGTCCTCTCTGTCCCGGAGTGCGTTGGGTCATAATCAGTAGCGGACTTGTTTGGGGGCCCCAGAATCCATCCTGTTGAGCTGGAAACCGCCCAATCTGGCAATGCTGCCTCTGCTTGATTTGCTATTGACTGGAATATACCATTGCTGCAGAAGGACGGGGAGGACCAAACACTTTTACATGATCAGTCTTATGCCAGTTCAGGGATTTGGGGTGTTTTTTGATGACAGAGTTAAATAATGATGGGCATAAAATATATTTTAGATACTTTTATAAAGTTTTCAGTTCAGGGCCACTAGAGTGTTGGGGGCCCCAGGTGAATACCTACCTTTGCCAAATGGTAAGTCCGCCCCAGTCACAACAAGACTCAAACTTCTGTTTCATGTTTTCATATTTTTAGAAAAACATTGTAGTATTTTATGAGGGGAAAAAATCCATTTAGTTTTAGCAAATGTGTCTAATGTTGAGTCGCTTCAGATGTAAAAATGTTTCGTTTGGCTGATGCATGAAAGCTATCAGGGCAGGAATTTTCAATGGCAAGTGTTATTAGGATTGCTGGTTAGTCCCCCCAAAAAGAAAAAGAAGCAGACTCTGTGGAAGTTCGAGCCTCCTTCTCTGCAAAAGCTTTTATAGTCCGCTGCTTTGAGTCTCACAGCCGGCACCAGAGGGATTGCTGATCCCCATTTCAGATACTGGCCTTCAATCTCTTATCATTTACAGCTGTCCACCGGTAAACAACAAAACAAAACAAAAAAAAAAAATGATAGAAACAGTGGAAAAGTTGGGGGGGTAAAGGCCAAAGAGGTCTTGTTCCCTCTCTGGAAGGTGGTGAGTTTAAAACCGAGTCAAGACTCCATAAATGGAACCCAATGCCGCCCTGCCTGTCACTTAGCATTACGTGGCTGTTGGCAGTGGCTCAGGGGGTAGAGCGGGTCGTCAAATGATCAAAGGGTCGGCAGTTTGATCCCCATACCCCCCAGTCAGCTGTCGAAGTGTCCTTGGGCAAGACACTACACCCTCCCTGCCTCCAGTGTTGCTGGTGTGTGAATGTTTATGAATGTCCGGGTTGACGGTCAGAGGGCCGCTGGCGGGACTGGCAGCCACGCCTCTGTCAGTCTGCCCCAGGGCTTCAACAAGTATGAATGAATGATGGACACACTGGAAGAAGTTCGAGCATTAAGAAAAAACGCAGATCAATCTAATATATTTTTTTTTTCTTAAGGAGTTGGATTGGGGGGGTTGAACCCCGAAAATGTTCCAGAGCCTGACTGTGCCTGCAGCTCGCCGCTCCCCCAGGGGATGGGTCAAATGCAGAGACCAAATTTCACACATAAGTGTGTAACAGCTAATGGGACTTTAACATTAAATATTCAATTTAAAGACTGGTTTGTCTCAGTTTATATCTTTGGGCCAAATTTGTATGAAGTGACATTTGTCCCAACACATTACAAACAAAACTTTTTAAGTGTCAAATGAAAATATTAAACACTTGCTTTCAAAAACTTTTATTTTGTTATAAAAAAATGTTTTTGCGTTTGCCACACTAATGCAGCATATGTGTTGGATGGCATATGTGTCCTTAGCATAAAATATGTCATCCAACAACCTGCTGATTAGTCCAGATTCTAACCAATCAGGTGTCTCTGTCTCATGTTGGGGCGGCCGTGGTGCAGCGGTAGGGCGGTCGACCCATGATCGTAAGGTTGCAGGTTCAATTCCCGCCTTGCACACCCATGAGTTGAAGTGTCCTTGGGCAAGACACTGAACCCCACCTTGCCCTCTGGTGGTAGGCAGGCACCTGTGTTTGGCAGCGGAGCGACCACCAGTGTGTTTGACTGGGTGAATGGGTCTGTGACTGTAAAGGGCTTTGTCCTTGTAGGAAGAAAGGCGCTATATAAGTATACGCCATTTACCATTTACCATTCATGTTGACGGTGCTTGGAGGCAGACATGAACTTTGTGTCGGTTCTGTTCATCCAGGATTCTGCCGTTTTCAACCATTCTGGCCCGTTTCTCTCAGAGTAAAACACAGAGGGAGCAGCAAAGCAGCTAAAATCCAACCTAGTTTTGTATTTATTCATGTCAGAGTAGTGACCAGCGTGTTTAAAATGTCTGCAGCAGAAAAAAAATGTCTGAGTTCCGACTATGTCCATCCAGAAGTGACACTTTATTACGATTAAGATTTGTATCTGAACTGTTGTTTTATTTCATCAAAAAATGTTGAAATATGAAGATGAGAAATAATTTTTTCATGAGTAATTTCTTTTTTACTTTGGATAACAGCACATGATTTCTAAAAAATAATACAATGTGCAAATTAGCATAAAAGTTAAAAATGCTTCTTCTGTTAAATAAAATAAGTCTCCTTTGGTGAGCCGTCATTCTTCTGCTTATTCCGGCTGTTAATCTATTCCAAGACACTTGTGCAGCATAAAATAATATCGTATGTGCTTTAAATCTTTTATTGTTTATTTTTAATAAACAGATCTTAAAGAAAATGAATGTTTACCAATATTTTGCTCTGGAGGATTCACAGATCCCACACAGACCTGTTGATTTAATACCAGCAGATAAACTTTACAGTTTATTTCTGGAGCTCCTCAGCTATAAATTCACAAATGTGGTTCAATAAAAATGCCTCGATGCTACAAAAAAAGTTTTGTTGCAAACACAATAATAATTTTTGAAATCAAATAGTTGTGTTGAAATTGCAAAACATTTTTTATAGCAAAAAAAAAAGAAGGTATTTGAAACCAAATACTTAATATTTTCTTGTGATACCTCCGAATCTGAAAAATAAGCTTCTAGAATGAAAGACATTTTCTCTTTTTTCAACCAGAGGAGGGCTCAAAGAGATACATGTTGCAGAAAGTTGCAGACCCCTGGCATAGACTAAGAACACTTGTAATATACCGACTCCCTTTTGTTTGGGTGGGGGGGGCAGAAAAACATCTCAATGAATGGCACATCTTCCCTCCAACATTTAATCCAGATGCAGCACGCTGCATGGTGACTGGGTGAACCATCTGGATGATGTAATAGAGGGAACTAAGGCATTTTTAACCTTTTCTAATTGGCACAGTCTTTTATTATTGCAAATATTAGGTGTCCGTGACAGGGAACACTAATTCCTTTGACTAGACTAAAGATTCCCGCCTTCAAATAAGCATGCTAATCTAATTAGAAAGCTAGCAGAGCCGAACGGCTACATTTTCTCATCCTCAGCGTTGGAGGGCTTGGGTTTTGTGGAGCAGATGTGCTGTGAAATTAATTTCCTCTGGTGTAACCGGAGACACTTTTCCCACCATCTCTGTTATGAAATTTGCATTTCACAGATGATAACCTATTATCACTTTATTCAAGGGAGACGTGTTAATGGCCGAGAGGAAGACTGAATTATTCATATTTGCTCATTTCTATTCTGCGGTGCAGCCCTGCTCTTTTCATGCACTGAAAGAGGGCTAATGTAAACATGACCAGAATCCTTGTAAATTGGCTTGTAGAGGAGGCTGTTAGCATAGCGCCTGGGGACTGATGCTGGACGGGGATAACAGCTGATATCTGTAAAGTACAGGCTGTGTGTGTGTGCTTGAGTAAGGGGAAATGTGAGGGTGTGTGAGACAGAGAGTGACTGAAAGAGTCAGGGTGAGCACATGGGAAAATGTGTCACCAGTGTTCAGAGGGGTGCTACCTGCTGGTATTGGTTGCTAATTGGACTGGGAAGGAGTTAGCTGCCTTAGCTGCTGCTGCTGCCTTAACTGCTGCTGCTGCCTTGGCTGCTGCTGCTGCTGCCTTGGCTGCTGCTGCCTTGGCTGCTGCTGCTGCTGCCTTAGCTGCTGCTGCCATAGCTGCTGCTGCCCTGGCTGCTGCTGCCTTAGCTGCTGCTGCCTTAGCTGCTGCTGCCTTAGCTGCTGCTGCTGCTAATGTGCATCACCTGCTTTCAACATGATAGCATTTGAGGAGGAACACTGGAGTGTTTCACGCCTGCTTATGATTTGGATGAATGCTTTCTGGAGAATTGCGAGAAAATGGAAACAACATATATTTATTTCCAGTTGGTGACTCAAAGTGCTTCAGTATGGCAGGACAGGAAGGAGATCATTCACAAATAATGAGGCATCCTGTCTCAGTGACGAAGCTGCTGCTCATTCACTAAAACATTTGACCCCCACAGGACATAAAGCCCTGTTTATGCATGAGGCAGACAGATAAGCTTTATGTGTATTTATCTGTTAATTTCTTTCCATTTCCTTGAAATCAAAAGCAAAAGAGGAAAAGCATATGGTTGTCATTTTGCTTTACATTGAGATAAACTAAGAGGTTTCTTATTTTAGAAAAGAAGGGGTGTTTTTTTTTTTACTTCTGTTAACCTCTTTTTAAATGTTTTATTTTAAGCATGCTGAGCATGCTTTTATTTTTTATTTTTACCAAAAGAAGTTTTGAAAAAAACAAAAGAAATGTTTTGGTTTTTATTCTGTAGCGTGTGTTTCCCCCCCGCTTTGTTGCTCTATAATTTTCAGTAACATACGCATCCAGATACACTTTTTAAATGTGAATCTGTTTCCAGGACATATTGATAGGTTATGCTTTCATAAGATATTACGAGCACTAATTGCTAAATCCCTGAGGAATATTTGTCATGCATACTGAATAGTTTCACATTTTTCTGTAATGCCATGATAAATTAATCAAAACTTCTTTAAAAAAATCCTCCAGAACGCTAAAATTAGAATTCTATAATATGTTGGGAGGGGAGAAGTCTCCTATGAGGCCTGTTCAAGAGCTGTTAGGATGTCCAGCTTGGATGTTTCATTTAAATATTCACTGATCACTAGGTGGCAGTGTAGTATACTGTAATTGTGCATATGCATAGGGCTGTAGAGGGGTTGTCATGTCTTGTGAGACTTCCTGCTTTTTCTCTTGCTCAAAGAAAAAGCAAAATTAGTGTTTCAGGCTAAACAAACATTGAAAGGATTTATATTAAAAAAGTTTGTTTCTTTGCCTTACATTGTTCTTTTCTAATTAAAGTCATTTAATTAAACTTGGGAGATAGAGTATGTTTTTGATAACACCTGAAAGTAACGTGTCTCCAAATGTGGAGAATAATGTTTTTAATTACGAAACAACAAGGGAAGATTTTGTTAATTATTTTCTGTTCCATCCACAAACAAGTAGGATCAATCATTCCCTTTTATACATGTTTTATTGACAGTTAATGTTCGAAAAGAAAAAAAAAGAGTCATAAATATATGTGTTGGATCAAAATTATAAAATGTTTACAATTGAAAAAGTCTTTGAAAAAGTCATCCTTCTGACCCCAATCCAAGTATGGAGGACCTCTCTATTATACTGCTGCTTAACTCGATCCATAGCAATTCAAATCCTTATCAATATCAATTTACTCATATCAATAAAGAGCAGGCTCCCTCTGGATCAGTTCTCACTGGCATCTGTCTGACATTGCAGGCCGCCTCATCACACGCAGACAGTTCCCCCTCTTTAGCGTGCGCACACACACACACACACACACACACACACACACTCACACTGCAGCCCTTGACTTTGGCGTCAATAGGGATGACCGTCTTTGTGCGAGTATCGACAGTTATCAAAAAATGCCCTTGATGTAATTTCATGCCTGTCGACACTCACAGACCATATGCTAAGAATTATGGGATGCCTGTTTGATGCATAGGAGGACGACGGAGCTAGGCGCCTGGGCCTCAGTCGCTTTATAGGACCCTTTAATGGCCTGGCCACCAATGTAAGCCAAGTACAGCAGACTGTCCACTGGGGGCTACCTTCAGCGTCAGCTGCAGAGCAGCCTGGGAATGCCAACCCTCCTCTACAATGACACTCTCTCATCAGGTTTAAGTGTCTACAGTGTCACGGCATATGTTGAGCTCTGGTGTTTAAGGCGATAATGTCATAAATGACTCTCATTTACAACTACAGAGGTGTTCACCAAGGCAAGTGAGGAGATTTTTATGCTGCTCTTTCATGATGCCAAGGAGAACTGTAACCAGGCCTGGATTTAGCCAGGCCTGCTGGGGTGCAGGAGAGGGCGTGCCATGTCCCTGCAAGCCCCTATAACTCTTAGAAAACCATTTCATCATATCATTTCTGTAATCCATGTATCTGTCTTTTTTGGTCTATTTTATATGTCTGATACGTTTTATGTCAAATGCCCCCTCTGACTCTTTCCTTGCATTTACCGCGACACAAGGCACAAGCTGGACACCGCTTTGTGCCCGTTGAGGCTGCATTCATCTTTGTCAGTCCACCTGTCTGTTTGTCCATCCTAACATTTTTTTGCCTTTTTGCGTCAGCTTTTGCATTTTTTTGGTGTTTTTTGTGTTTTTTAAATAAATTGTAATTTTCTTGTCAATTTTGCCTACGCCTATATCCGGCCTTGACCGTAACCACGCAACAATCAAGGGAGCTTCTACAGTAGCATCTTCTTTTTAGGCAAACAGATTCACTTGACTTACTTCTTTTTTTAAATTGATCAACATTGACTTCTGTTCCATCCATGAGACATTGAATGAAGGGTATTCTTATGGCCCAAAGCAGCCAAAGATCACAATTGTCAAACAATGTTTTTTTTTTATTTTTTATTCTATTTTCTTTGTTTAAGCAAAACAGGTTAGGTTATAGAAAACACCATTTCTGATGTTTTCTCTAATGTCAGTCCAAGTGCAGGACATTTACACAAATTAGTTTTAATTACATCCGGAGATGAAGCTCAAACTCGATACTTTTCAGTGTTTGATTTTGTATGTTTTCTTGCTTTTCCAACCTTGGATTTCTTCAACTATTTCCCCTCTCCTCTTCTTATTTTCCGCAGCGCTTTGTTTTTCTGCTGCCAATGGTAGCTGATGCGACTTGGCTGTTTTGTAAGCATGTGCACATCCTGATCTCTCATAATATTAGTTAAAATCAATGTGCTGCTTTTTTAATTATTGCTCATGGTACAAAGCAGGGAAGGCTCATTTAAGGGGGGATCGATATGGGAGAGCGATTGGTAGACGGTGGAGCTGTACATCAGACGGCTTGATGTGAAAATCATTGAGGCCTGTGCAGGCTGTGGCTCGTGCTGATCATCCTGGTTAGCCCCCCAGCTGGCTGCAGGGCCTGGGTAATGGGTGAACCTTCCGTGAACCAGCATCCTTAGCCTACACAACACCCCTCAGAGTAACACGCAATCTCACACAGATCTGGCAACAATGCAGTGCCGGAGTAACACATCATAAACTCTATTACAAAAAGAATCAAAAAAGTAAGGCAGAGAATCCAGATGCATTTCTCATTTTCCCCTCTTCATCTCCACATTGATTATTTGTGCCTGGGATTATTCTCTTTTTATTTGGTGTTTCACTTGCGCTGCTCGTTCTCCTATCCCCAGATACACCAGTGCATTGTTCCTCCTTGTGCACTTCTATTATCTCTGCTATCTGTCCTCTGACCAGGACCAGGCCAGACTGGAGGCTTGCGATTCTCCGCTCTGTGAGCTTTAAAGAGGTTAATAACTTGGGCTTGCTGACGTTATTTAGGGTGGCCAGAGGAAATGTAACGCTCCTCTGTTTCTGTTGCTTTAGATCCACCTTTGACCCTGGAATTGTCCCTCCCTCCCCAATCCACATGACAAACACAGCCTCACATCCACTGCATTCCACTTCCTCTGCATTTCTTCACACTTACTCTCCTCTTTCCTCACTTTTAGTGGAGGATAGTTCCCTTCTCTTTCATCATGCAGTTTAGTCCCTCCGGCTAAACTGATACAAATGACGTTAATCTGGGAAAGTGTGAACGGCAGCGTTTCACGGACTCTCACTAGATTTGTCACCATTTCTAGCTCCAGAATGGCTTCCACTTTGAGATCAAAACAAAGTTAAAAACCCAAATAATTGTTTTCATCACTTAGTTACTGCACATTTATCACAAATTCTGTTCATCAGCCCCCAATTGATGATTTATGCCAGCTCTCTTCAGAATCCAATGGGATACCTCCACAGGGGTATCAATCCCTGTAAGCACCAATCTGGTGTCAAATCAACCTGGGAGCACTGGTTTACAGTATTCCTAAAAGAACAACCGTGGAGAAAACTTTTAAAGTCCCACTACGATCATCTTTGGATCCATTGTAAAAGCGTTCCCAGTGGTCTTTTCAATATGATTGTGCCGTTTCAACTAAAATAGTATTTTTATTTAATTTTTTTAGTTTCTTCAAAGCAACAGGAGTACATTCATTTGGTCCATGTTGACATGACAGCATCACTCAGTAGTTGCAGATTTGTTGGCTGAACATCATGATGTCGATCTGCCGATCCACCACATCCCAAAGGTTCTCTATTGGGTTCTGGTGACTGTGGAGGCAGTTGGAGTCCAGAGAACTCATTGTCCTGTGCTAGGAAACAGTCTGAGACTATTACAGCTTTATGACATGACGCCTTATCCTGCTGGAAGTAGCATCAGAAGATGGTTCACTGTGGTCATGAAGGGATGGACATGGTCAGAAACGATACTCGGGTAGGCTGTGGCGTTGGAACCATGTTCAACTGGTACTAAGGGGTCCAAAGTATGCCAAGAAAATATCCTCCACACCATGACACTACCACCACCAGTCTGAACTGTTGATACAAGGCAGGATGGATGCATGCTTTCATGTTATTGAGGTCAAATTCTGACCCTACCATCTGGATGTGGCAGCAGAAATGGAGACTCATCAGACCAGAAAGTTTTTTTTTCCAGTTTTGCTGAGTCTGTGTGAATTGTAGCCTCAGTTTCCTGTTATTAGCTGACAGGAGGTGTTCTGCTGCTGTAGTCCATCTGCCTCCAGGTTGGACGTGTTGTGCGTTCAGAGATGCTCTTCTGCAGACCTGGCCAGTGAGTATGTGTCTAGAAGTGGATGCATCAGAATTCAGCGGAGCACGGAACTTGAGGCCTGCTGATTATACTTTGTATGTTACAACTGTGAGCTCATTGAAACCAGCTCAGTGGCATTGTGGAAGAGTGTTCGTCCTGTGACTGGAAGGTCACGAGTTCAAATCCAGGCCGAGTCATACCAAAGACTTTATAAATGGGACCCAATGCCTCCCTGCTTGACACTCAGCATTAAGGGGTTGGATTGGGGGGTTAATCCTGAGCACAGCTGTGTGTGCAGCTCACCGCTCCCCCAGGGGACAGGTCAAATGCTGAGAACAAAATTCACACACCTAAGTGTTAGACAGATAGTGGGACTCTGAAACATTGTTTTTCATCTGCTTCCAATTCTCCCCAATTTGAACAAAAAATACTCAGAAAAACAGTGTTAATCCTATTTTTATATATATATATATATATATATAAAAAAAGCCCCTCTCACCTTCCGGGGGTGGTTTCTCCTCCAAGCTCGGGTCCTCTACCAGAGACCTGGGAGCTTGAGGGTCCTGCACTATCTTAGCTGTTCCCAGAACTGCGCTTTTCTGGACTGAGAGGTCTGAGGTCTTTCCAGGTATCTGTTGTAGCCACTCCTCCAGCTTGGGGGTTACTGCCCCGAGTGCTCCAATTACTACAGGCCACACAGTCACCTTCACTTTCCATCCTTTCGCCAGTTCTTCTCTGAGTCCCTGGTATTTCTCTAGTTTCTCATGTTCCTTCTTCCTGATGTTCCCATCGCTTGGCACTGCCACATCCACCACAGCGGCTTTCCGCTGTTCTTTATCCACCACTACAATGTCTGGTTGGTTCTCCATTACCATCCTATCAGTCTGGATCTGGAAGTCCCATAGGATCTTTTTTTTTTTTTTTCTTTTTCAACTTGTCCTGTCCAACAGCTGGGCAGACAGATGGGAGCTGAGGGCCTCTTGTGTTGGACATATTTTACTTTAACAAGAGGGGTTATGAATCTTCAGACAAACCAAAGGTATGTCTGAATAAACCCCTTTTGTAATTGAGGCCAAACTTTATTAATTTCAAACATGTTTGAAGATCTTTGGTGTTGGACCGGACGGAAAAGGAAAGAGGGGAAGAAGAGAGAGGGACGATAGAGAGATGGGGGGAAGGAGGGTGATAGTAGGAGGGGAAGGGGGATAAGACCATGAAGCAGCAAAAAGCAACAAGTTTACTGGTTGTTAATCACCATGGTAAGGCTCAAATGCAGTACAAAAAAAGGGCGGAGCCTGTCCACACACACACCCAAGTGTCAAACACACCTGCTAGCTGCAAAAATGTCCATCTGTCGACATGTACACAAAACAGATAGTGCTCACACGCATACTTATGCCTTAAAACCAACTAGTGTGAAACATTTCAGTCATTCAGTCACGCAAACCGCCAGTGAAAAGGTGAGCCAACACCCGTGCTCAGGTGAGTGCTCATGTTCTTCTAAAATGGATGGTGGAATGTGTAAAGAAGGAGGGAGAGCGCCCAGCCATCCCCATCCCATAGGATCTTTGCCCTCTCATTCTCTACCACCTTCAGAGGTGTTTCCCATTTTGACCTTGGGGTTTCCAGTCCATATTCTGCACACATGTTTCTGTATATTATTCCAGCCACTTGATTGTGGCGCTCCATGTATGCTTTTCCTGCCAGCATCTTACATCCTGCAGTTATGTGCTGGATTGTTTCAGGCGCCTCTTTGCACAGCCTACACCTTGGGTCTTGTCTGGTGTGGTAGATCTGAGCCTTTATCGCTCTGGTGCTGAGGGCTTGTTCCTGAGCTGCCAGGATGAGCGCTTCAGTGCTGTCCTGTAGGCCAGCCCTTTCTAGCCATTGGTAGGACTTCTTGATATCAGCCACTTCAGTTATGGTCCGGTGGTACATCCCATGCAGGGGTTTGTCTTCCCATGAGGATCTGTCTTCCTGCACTGTATCCTCTGCTCTCCATTGCCTGAGACATTCACTGAGCACACTGTCAGTTGGGGCCTTGAGCTTGATGTACTCATGCATCTTGGATGTTTCATCCTGGATAGTGGCTTCTACGCTCACTAGTCCTCGGCCTCCTTCCTTGCGGCTAGCATACAGTCTCAGGGTGCTGGATTTGGGATGGAACCCTCCATGCATGGTGAGAATCTTTCGTGTTTTAACATCTGTGGTCTGTATCTCTTCCTTTGGCCATCTTATTATTCCTGCAGGGTAACTGATACCTGGCAGTGCGTAGATGTTTATTGCCCGGGTCTTATTTTTGCCATTGAGCTGGCTTCTCAGGACTTGCCTTACTCGTTGGAGGTATTTAGCTGTTGCAGCTTTCCTTATTGCCTGCTCCAAGTTGCCATTTGCCTGCGGAATTCCAAGGTACTTGTAACTGTCCTCGATGTCTGCTATTGTTCCTTCTGGGAGTGAGACCCCTCCTGTGTGGACTACCTTGCCTCTCTTTGTCACCATCCGGCTGCATTTCTCGAGCCCAAATGACATCCCAATGTCAGTACTGTAGATCCTGGTGGTGTGGATCAAGGAGTCAATGTCACGCTCGCTCTTAGCATATAGCTTGATGTCATCCATGTAGAGGAGGTGACTGATGTTGGCCCTATTTCTGAGTCGGTATCCATAGCCAGTCTTGTTGATTATTTGGCTGAGGGGGTTCAGACCTATGCAGAATAGCAGTGGGGACAGACCATCACCTTGGTATATCCCACATTTGATGGACACTTGTGCAAGTGGCTTCCCATTGGCTTCAAGGGTGGTTTTCCACAGCTTCATTGAGTTTCCTATGAAGGCTCTTAGAGTCCTTTTGATGTCGTACAGCTCCAAGCATTCAGTGATCAGTGTGTGTGGCATTGAGTCATAGGCCTTCTTGTAATCAATCCAGGCTGTGCACGTAACCTGCAGACTTGAGTGACTGTTCTGTCAACTTGGAGTTGGTGTTTGGCACCTCTGGAGTCTCTACCAATGCCCTTCTGTGTGTTCCTCATGTAATGATCCATGTGCCTTGTCATGATTTCAATGTGAGGCGGACCCAGTCGCTGGAACCCAGAAAGAGAACAGGCGAGTGGCAGGTAAGAGTTGTTTATTGTTTTTCCCAGGGATGGAACTTTGA
>JAUDJI010000504.1:0-13833 GCA_037389245.1 Oryzias sinensis | reverse complement strand
GATAGAGCCTAATCCTCCTTCAACATCGATGGCACTCATGTCACCAAGCACACAAAGTGACGGTGAAGCTGTGATTGAAACCTTAAGCCAGACTGATAGATCGGCACATACCTGCTGCCAGAGAGCCTGGACAGGCGTGCAGAACCACAGTGCATGCATGTAATTATCGGGTAGATTACTGTCACAGTGCTGACAAATGTCTGAGTTGCTGAGACCCATCTTGAACATCCTCTGTCCAGTGTAGTATATTCTGTGAAGAGTTTTGAAATGGATTAGCTGCAGATTTGGACTTTTTGTCATTTTAAAGGTGTTTAGACAAAGTTCTGACCAAAAGCTTTCATCTGTGCTGATGCTCAAATCCGCATCCCATTTTGTTGTCGGAAGTGAAATATTGTTATCTAAATTACATAAAAGTTTGTATATTTTGGAGAGAGTTTTATTCATTGAGAAATTGATCAGAGTGGCAACTACATCTGGTAGCTTTAAATCGTTGTCTCTGTATTTAAACTTTTTAGTAATAATTGATTTAAGTTGCTGATATTCCAAGAAGTTATATATTCCATGTTTGTCTTGAAGTTCCTGGGGAGTTATGAATCTTCTATCAATAATTATGTGCTCTAGTTGTTTTATGCCCCCTGCTTGCCAAGCTGGGAAGTGGATAATTTTTTTGTTTATGAGGATGTCTGGGTTGTTCCAGATGGGTGTCATTTTGCACGGTTGAACTGATGATTTTGATATTTTGAGAAATTCCCACCAGGCTGTTAAAGTGACATTTATATTAATACTTTTGAAACAATCCTGTTTTTTAACTATTTGGCTAATAAATGGAAGATCTGACAGGTTGATCTTTCCACATAACGCCTGTTCCAAGTCTAACCATGAGTTGGTTTCTGGATTATTTTTTAACCATTTTAAGATGTATTGTAATCTATTTGCAAGAAAGTAATTGTGGAAGTTAGGTAATTCTAATCCTCCACAGCTTTTTGCAGATTTTAAAGTTTTTAGACTAATTCTTGCAGGTTTATTGTTCCATAGAAAGCTTGATATGGATGAGTCTAATGTTTTGAACCATTTTAATGGTGGTTGTGTGGGAATCATTGAGAAGAGATAATTAACTTTGGGTAAGATTTTCATTTTTACCGTGGCTACCTTGCCCATAAGGGACAGAGGCAGGTTGGTCCAGCGTGTTAGATCGTCCTGTATGTTTTTCAGTAATGGGGTGTAGTTTAGCTGCACCAGTTCTGATATTTTGGGGGAAAAATAAATACCTAGATATTTTATATTGCCTGATTTAACTGGTATTGTGAGTCCTTGCTCCGCATTACTGTTCAGTGGTAATAAAACAGATTTATTCCAATTAATGGAATAGTCTGATATAGAAGAGAATTCATTAATGATTGTTGCCGTTTCATTTACAGAATGTATATTACTTAAAAACAGTAATATGTCATCTGCATAGAGACTAATTTTATGATGGCTGTGTTTGGTTTTAATTCCTTTAATACTCTCATTCTGTCTTATTGCTGCAGCTAGAGGCTCGATAAATATTGCAAAAAGAGAGGGGGAGAGTGGGCAACCCTGTCTAGTTCCTCTTCCAAGAAAAAACCTGTTGGAAGTCTGTTTATTAGTTCTAACTGATGCATTGGGATTGTGATATAATATTTTGGTCCAATTGATGAATGATTCTCCAAACCCAAACTTATGGAGGGCAGCAATGAGGAACTTCCAATTTACTCTATCAAAGGCTTTTTCAGCATCCAGTGATAGTATAGTCATTTCCTGGTTTTTGATGGCGGCAAAGTCTATTATGTTAACGAGTCTGCGGACATTGTCATCCGAGTGTCTGCCTTTGATGAATCCAGTTTGATCAAAGTGAATTATGTGAGGAGTGACTTTTTCTATTCTCTGTGCTAGTGCTTTGCAGATAATTTTTACATCTGCATTAATTAAAGAAATGGGGCGATAGCTTGAAGGACTCGTGGGGTCTTTGTCTGGTTTTAGAAGGAGGATAATATTGGCAGAGTTCATGTTAGGTGGTAGAGATTGGCTTTCATTGATAAATTTTACCGTTTTATAAAACGTTGGTGCCAGTTGTTCCCAGAATTCCTTATAAAACTCTGCAGGAAAGCCGTCGGGTCCTGGTGCTTTGCTGTTAGGCATAAGTAACAGAGCTTCATGAAGCTCAGACAACGAGAGCGGAGAGTCTAAATTTGTGATTTGATCTTCGTTTAACTTGGGCAGGTTTATATTGTTGAGAAATGAGTTGATGCTTTGTTCTGATGGATTGATCTGTGGAGTGTATAAGTTTTGATAAAAGTCTTTAAATGCATTATTAATTTTTACCGGGTCATGGGTGACATTCCCTGTTTGGTCCATAATAGAAGTGATTGTTGATTTTTCTTTATTAATTTTAAGCTGATTAGCTAGAAATTTGCCAGATTTATTTGAGTTTTCATATCTTTCCAGTCGAAGCCTTTGTATCTGGAATTGTGTTTGTTTATTGATGATGTCATTAAACTGCAGCTTTAAATTTTTCAGATCTCCCAGAATGTGTTCCTGGGCAGAAGCAGCATAAGCAGTCTCCAGAGTTTTGATTTTATTTTCTAGTTCTAATAAATCTGCTTTCTCTTTGCGTTTTTTATGCGTTGAATAAGAGATGATTTTCCCTCTCATGACTGCTTTTGCTGCTTCCCAAAGAATACTTGGTGATATTTCAGAAGTATTGTTGAATTCTAAGAAGGTTTCCCACTCTTTTTTAAAGAATTCAATAAATTCCTGGTCTTTTAACAGAGACGTATTAAACCTCCAGGTTGAACCCGAGGGTGTGGGTACTTCCCTTGAAATAGTAACAGAAACTGGTGCATGGTCACTGATAATAATTGGATGAATGTTGGAACTTTTAATTTCTTTCAAAAGGGAGTTACTGACTAATAAATAATCTAAACGAGAGTGTGAATGATGAACTGGAGAGAAAAAGGTGAACCCCTTAGTGTTTGGATGACATGAGCGCCAAGCGTCGCAGAGACCCAAATCATTCATGTACTGCTTTAGAATACTTGCAGACTGCCATGTACGCTGGTTTGCTGCTGTGCTGAGTCTGTCAAGTTCAGGGTCCAAAACAAGGTTGACGTCTCCTCCTATAATGATTGTGGAGTCAGAGTGAGCTGAGAGTGAGGTGAAGAATCTGTGAAAGAAGGAAGAGTCGTCAACATTAGGACCATAGATGCTGGCCATGCAATAGTCCTTATTCTGAATGGATATATTAATGATTACAAATCTGCCTTCTGGATCAGTAACTGTATCCTTATGAGTAAATGTAACATTTTTATTAATCAAAACTGCAACCCCTCTTTGTTTGGAGTTGAAACTGGCAGAATACATAACTGGATACTGGGAACAGCACAGGAGATGACCAGCTGATAAAGATAAATGGGTCTCCTGCAGCAAAGCTATATCTGCTTTAAGATCATTCAGGTGATTTAACACTTTCAATCTCTTTTGCCCAGAGCCAAGTCCTCGCACATTCCAGCTAACGATGTTAAGACTGTTCATAGCTGTTCTAACCGGGAGAGTGCAAGGCTAAATAGTGCGTGTGCCCGTCCGTGTGCGCGTGCCCGCTGTGCGTACCTGCTACACTGACAAGCGCTGTGCGTTGTGGGTGCACGTGTCTTGGCTGTCAGCTGCATGTTGCGTGTGTCCTGTGTGAGCCTAAGTGAGGTTTATGCAGTTTATCAACGTGTGTGTGCGGGATCGCGTGTGCATGCTCTTATGCGCGCTAGTATGCGCGTGCGCCCGTTCCGTGCATTAATAAATACTCACCGTGGTTGCGTTGACTTTACCTGATTCACATATGAGGAGATGGGAAGGGGGGGGACAAGAGGAAAGAGAGAGGGAAAGAGAAAGAACAAAAAACAAAAACAACGAAACAACAACAGAAACATGAATGTGAGAGAGAGAAATGGTCAAATTTGGAGAGCACATTTTAAAATCACAGATGTGTGATGACTAACGGGACTTGAATTTTTACAGACGTTTTTTACTACACAAAGTCTTTCTATTGCTGATGTGTTGTTGGTTACGCCCTCTGGTTGCTCAAATCTTGCCCCAAAGTGAGTTCAAAAGTCTGGTTTTTAAGCTGTTTTGGTCTATTTTTAGAGTTGGCGTCTGTTACTTTCATGCTTGTCAGTACTAAATATTTGATCTTTGTGGTGAATTTTAGCTTTACGTTTTAAATCGAATGTGATTTCCAGACTCCAGCCGAGGCGCCAACAGACAACCAGGAACCAAGAAGTTTCGGAAGAGAGACCCGTTTATTCAGGTGTTCCATGTCTCGATCAGCTCCTCGTCCTGATTGCAGACTAAGTCGGCCTCCAGCTCATCCTTCGCTCATGCTAGCTTCTCCTCAAGATTCCCAATTACCTGTTCACCACCAGGGCTTTGCTCTGCAGTCAGCTGATATTTATCCAGCTGGTCTTCAATGGCTCTCAAGCAGGTTTGTGTTTCTTTGCTTCGGTGTCCAAGTTCAGTGGAAGTTAAGAGCAACAGCTGTGAGTAAAAGTCTGATCACATGTTTTTGAAAACATGCAGGTTTTCTGTTGACCCAAATCGCAAATGGAAAAGGATATTCCAGCTGCAGCAGCAGGTGAGAAGTTTTTCATTACTTTTGGGTTTACCAGATGGAAAAATGAAAAGTTCTGTGATGTTGACATGTCACCAAATAATGAATGAATGAGTAAAACTTAACAACCACCTAATTATTGCATAAAAATCTGAACTGATTCTGAATTTGATTCTAAAATTAAATGAAACATCAGTCGGTTGATGAGTCAAGATCATAAATTTAAAGTTTTTAAAACAAAAAGATCCCCTTCTTTACATACTTTGAAACATTCACATACAAAAGTACTAACAGCACCTAAAAGTTAATAAAAAATATGCTCAGATTTTACTAATTAAAGAAAATATTTAATGTCGTAGATATTTTATGAGGACAAATGTTCTGCAAGACATTAGGTGTAATTCTGAACTTTCTTTGCTTCTTTTTAGGTCAACAATATATCAAGTTGACAAAAAATTTAAACAAAGTTTATTTACTAATTTACTATTAATTTACTATTATTTTATTTAATTTACTAATTAAGGATATAGAAAAAAATCCAAACAAAGATAACCATTTGCAAAAAAACGCATCATCTTTTAATCCTAAAAAAGCAAAAGATCCTTAAAATAAAACTGAAAGTTGGGAACTAAAGGGAAATCATATAAGTTAGAACTATCAGACTGGAAAAGGTTAAAAACCATATTTGGAGCTTTAGGATTGTTCTGCATGGCCGAATTCTTTAATGAAAACTAAGCCTGCACAATATAAAACAAATCTATCGTCATCGCAATTTCAAGCTGTGCAATATGCATTTCGCAAAAGACAGCGAAAATCACAATAAATGGTTACCCTTAATATGCTAAAACAATCTTGAAGTATTTAACGAAACAAACAAATCCCTCTATGTATTTGACCAATCAAGTGGACTCCTTTACATCATAGACCAATCAGATGGAGTCCTTTTCTGTTAGATGTTCGTCTCCTATGTAGATTTGTAATGTCATTTTTAAACTTGTTGCAGTGAAGGGGAAATGATGTTTTTGGTTGTTTTGCTATATGTTCATATGCCGCAAATTATATCGTCATCGCAATATTAATCACTAATATGGCATATCGCAGGTTTCTCTTATATCGTGCAGCCCTAATGAAAACCATTGTTAACCAAAAATAAAACATAAAAATATGAATTTTTCTAGATGATCTTTAAAATAAAACACTTTTGGTGAAAAACAATTCAAATTGAAGATGAAAGTACTAACAGTTTTATTATTTATTTTTATGGTAAGTAATCATGGCGTAGGCTGGAAAATGCTCTTTAAGGTGTCCATTTCGTGATCAGCCCTCTACGTTACCAACCATTTATGATCATGAACACCACATCAGGCTTTATGCCTCACATAAAGGATAATAGTTGTGGCCTAATGGCATTGTTTGGACCTAATTCTGTTTAGAACTACAAAGTCGCTCATTGATGACATCACAACAGTGACGGACACGCTCTGCATACAGGGACACTGAGGACGATGTAGAACACATTCTTTTTCAGTTGAGTTCAGATAAAGAATTTATCCAGGTAAACAGCTGGACTCTTGTTTTGTACTTCAGAAGGCGGCAATAGTTCTAGATTATAAATTAGATTGACGGGATTTAAAAAAAAATAATGCGCTCCTTCCAGCAGAAAGAGTGAAAAAGCTGCTAAATTTGACCCTCAGGAAGCCTGAAAACAACCTGCTGAGAAGATCAGGAGACATTTTTCCTTCCACAGGATCCACTCTTTGTTCCCACCCTGACAGACAGATGGTGTTTGTGTTGCAGGAGGGATTCTGGGAGTTGACCAGCGAGCTGGGTCACCTGCTGAACCTCAACGTGGACGTCTTTGTGAACGTGTTCCTGAAGAGCAAAGGCATCAAGTCTCTGGGTGAGAATCCTGACCAAACAGTGTTTTCACCTTCGAAGACCTCAGGCTTGTTTCTCAGCAGACGACTGACTCTCTGTGTGTTCAAGGTCCAAAAGCCCATGGAGATATCCTGAGGATGTTGGCCACTCTGCTGGTTCTGCAGCTGATGAGGGTGGAGAAGGTGGAGGAAGGGGCGCTGCTGCGCAGTCTCTTCCACCTGGAAGACACTCAGCCCAGGTCAGTTCACCACCACACAGGAACCAGCGAGTTCAGTTCAGTTTAAATCTCAAAATTCAACGTTTTAGACATTTTAAATTCTCTGTAGTTTACTCATCTGTTGAGAATGTCCTCTGTGAGCCCAAAAGAAATGAAAGCAAACACAAAATCCTGCTCCTTCAGGCTGGACCGCTGGGAAGCGGTGAAGAAGGCCGTGGACTGGGTGTGCTGGGCGGACCGGCAGTATCCCTGCATCTACAGCCGGCTGGAGTTTGGTCGGAGCTGGGAGTCCTCCACCCGCCAGCTGCTGGGATTCGACAGCCTGCCTCTGTACTCCCCTCTCATTGGTCTGAACCTGCGGGAGACGCCCACCCCCGTGCTGGTTCAGTGACACGCTCCAGTTCTGACCGGCCTCTACTGAGACCTCAAGCCTCAGTAGTCTCACCTGCATCAGCCTCACTCTTACATGAAAAAAATAAATGCTTCTTTTATGCTTTTATTCCAATCAAATTTTTACAGAAATTTTTAAGATCACCCTAAAAGGATTGTCAATTGGATGTGAGCATGTCTTTGTTATGGAGTTCCGTCTTTATTTGTCATCAGTGTAAAACGTTGTTTTAGCATCAGATTCTACATGCTAAAGGCATTTTCGCAAAAATAATTCTGATATCTGTTTCTTTCGCTGTTGAAAACATAATAAAAATCATTATTCTAGTATGTCTGGATTTGTTAAAACACTTTTGATGCTTCTAAGGAAGAGAAGATAGATTATTATATAGATAAAATGTTCACCTTTCAACACTTCCCGTCAGGAGTCGCCACACCGAATCCATTTTCACTGATGTCCTCAAATATGTAGGCTTATTAACGGAAGACAAGAACCGTCGCGTGTGTTTTTACCTGGCTTCTTCCAGGTTTTTGTACACCAGAAATAGTGAAATAAAATTGTGGTTTTTTTGGGTATTTTAGTTTAAAAAAAGAAAGAAATTTAGTCGTAATCTGGAAGAAACCAATTGTTGAAAGATGTCACCTGAAATGGCTAACAAGATCATCACTAATTGATTAACTTTAACTCTCAGTGATGTGGAAATGCTCCCCACATCACCTATAAACTATAGTGAGAATGGAGAAAAAGCCACTGCCATTTGTTTCAACAGATGAGCAAAGGTCGTCTGTGGTGGTGGGCAGTCCTCCTGCCTCCTGTCATCACAAACAACTTTTAAATGATTCATTGTCATTTAGAAGATAACCAACGTTCGGCTTGATGAAAACCTTTTTTCTCTATTGTCGATTGACCACATTTCCCGGTATTTTTAATATCATGTTAGGTGTGTGGGGCTGGGGTTGTTGAAGACAATTTTACAAACTGACAGAGGACGTGTTTCACATGAGGATGGAAATGAAGGAACTGTCGGACGAAAACAGGAGACTGAGGGATGCGTCGAGAGGTTTTCCTCCATCCGTGTCCCGCTGTGCATGTGAAGAGAGGGGCTGCCAGCCCAGGCCAACTCCTGAAAGTCATCGGGCCGCTCTCCGGACAGAGAGCCACCTCGCTCACAATGGGACTACGAAGCTCCCAGGCGCCAACGGTACTCATCGCCTTCCGACTCAAGATGGTGGAGAGCGCGGAGCCCCAGTCCAGGATGGGGAGCCTCTCATGATTCGACTCCCAGAAAACGAGGAGTGCGTTTTCTGCCTCAGAGACCTCGTGATGACAGCGAACATCGCGGGGATGTTTCTAAGGTGGGAGTCAGTACACAGACCCCGTGTTCTTCTTCAGACGACATGCATCAGGAGGACAATAAGACGGTGAATGAGATTGATTCAGCTAACTGCCCTGTTTCTTATGTGAGAGGGGTGGTTGAAGGTACTGAGGTTCCCATCTTAATTGATTCAGGCGCTTCAGTGTCACTCATAAGTGAAGAGTTTCGCATGTCAGTCCCTTCATTGAAGAACCGACCCCTGAAGAAAAATTTTGTGTTTTCACGGGCAGTTAATGGACAAATGTTAGACACCCTGGGCACTATGTCTATTACATTTCGGTTAGGTTCTATGTGTTGGGAACACACATTTTATGTGCTTCGTGAATCTACACAGGCTGTGCTGCTTGGAATGGACTTCCTGGTCAAGCACCATGCATTACTAGACCTCAAGCGGGGTCAGCTTCAGCTATGGGATGTGCGTGTTCCTCTGTTGCGAGGTCAAGAAATGGTCCCTGAGTGTTGTAATGTGTCTCTGGCCAACATGGTGATGATTCCACCACTGAGTGAAGCTCTGGTCCCTGTAACGGTTTCCTCTTCAACAGGCACAAGTCTAGCAACTATGAACTTTGATGCTTACTTGGAGCCCAATATTTCGGAGAAAGTTGGACTGGTGGTCGCGCATTCAGTGACAGCAGTCAAAGAGGGAGCTTCTGTGGCACGAGTCCTTAACCCCACGGGTAATACGGTCGAGTTAAAACGGGGACTACATTTGGGTGAGTTGTATGCATTAACTCCAACTGAGGTTGGACCCTTTCTGTCCGTCCCCGAAGTAAATGGTATTCAGGCTCAAGCAAACATGTCATTCACTCTGGAAGACTCCCCAATTACTGAAGAGCAGAGAGCTAAACTTTCTGCCCTTCTAGGGAGATTTTGCTCTCTTTTCTGTTCCTCCGGCAAAGATCTGGGTCGCTGCACGTTGGTCAAACATCATATTCGCACGGGTGACCATCCTCCCATTAAACAGCGTGCATACAGGGCTGCGCCAAATAAACAAGCTGAAATTGAACGGCAAGTGTCAAACCTGCTAGCTGATGGGTTGGTTGAAGAGAGCTGCAGCCCCTGGGTGCTGGTGAAGAAAAAGGGAGGCCAGTGGCGTTTTTGCATTGATTATCGCCGTTTAAATTCAGTCACGATCAAAGACTCGCACCCGCTGCCAAGAGTGGATGACAGCCTAGATGCTCTGTCCGGTTCCATGTGGTTTAGCACGCTGGATTTTTCGAACGGTTACTGGCAGGTAGAAGTAGCTGAGGAAGATCGTGAGAAGACAGCTTTTACGACAGGCAGGGGGCTCTATCAGTGGCGGGCTATGCCCATGGGTCTAAGTAATTCACCTGCCACATTTCAGCGGATGATGGAGCTCGTGCTCCGAGGCTTGCCATGGCATATTTTCATGGTGTATTTGGATGATATTCTGATTTACAGCCGCTCTTTTGAGGATCACATGCACCACTTGGAAGTGGTTCTAACGAGAATTAAGGATGCAGGGTTGAAGCTTAACTCTCAAAAGTGCCATTTTGCCAGAGATAATGTGGTTTTCTTAGGTCATGTTGTTTCCAGGGAGGGGCTTCAGCCAGACCCTCGAAACACTGACAAAGTGAAAAGCTGGCCAACTCCCCGCACACCGTCCGAGGTGAGAGCCTTTGTGGGTTTATGCTCATATTACAGACGATTCGTGAGGAACTTTTCGGATCATGCCGCCCCATTGAATCACCTGGCGGGTAAGAATGTCCCCTTTGAGTGGACGGCTGAGTGTGAAGCATCCTTCACCTACCTGAAGAAGGCACTTACCTCTGAACCGGTAGTGACCTTACCTGATTTTTCTTTACCTTTCAAAATATATACAGACGCGTCTAACCATTCTGTTGGAGCTGTGTTAGCTCAGGAGGTGGAAGGTTTGGAACGTGTGGTGGCGTATGCCAGTCAAGCTCTAACGCACACTCAAAAACGGTGGTCCACTTTTGACAGGGAGCTGTGGGCTATAGTATGGGCAGTTCGTGAGTTTAAACACTATGTGGGACTTTCGGCTTTCATGATCATCACAGATCATCGCCCCCTACTTGGGCTCAGAAAGATGTCTCTTGATAATGATCCCTCAGGACATCGTGGTCGCTGGATTTTAGAACTGGACCCATTCAACTGGACGATCAGTCACAAAGAAGGGGTGAAACATAGGAACGCTGATGCACTGTCCCGACGCCCTGTTTTGGATGAGGTGAATGTTTCAGCCTGTGTTTCCACGGCTGAACAGGAGCTCCTCCTACCTTCGCTGAGTGTCGATGATGCGGAGCTGCAGCAGTTGCAGAGGGAAGATGCTGACATTAGTGTGGTGGTGACTTGGTTGGACCAGGGTCGGACGGGTCCACCCCCAGTGCGCAGGAGAGGGTCATCCATTGGACTAAGGAAGCTGTGGACTGAATTTAGTCGCTGTTGTGTATTCAATTGCTCCACCACAACACTAGAGGGCGCGTTGTANTGAGTCACGTCCTGATTTCTGTGCAAATCTGAGGATTACTTCTACAAGAATACAACAGTCGCTTATCCATAGTGAATGGGCTGTTGTGTCGCACGGTTCTGTCATCCCCAGGCAGCGAGCAGCGTGTTCAGATAGTGGTTCCCTCAGTGATAGTCCCTGACCTGCTGGAGCGGTTACATGGTGGACCTGCAGCTGCTCACTTTTCGGCTGAGAGAGTTTGGGAAAAGGCGAGGCAGAATTATTACTGGCCTTTCATGCTGCGGGACATAAGACAGTGGTGTGAGCAGTGCAGGGCATGCCAAACACGCAGGTCGCCTGCTCCCAAGCCTAAGGCGCCCATGGGGGGCTTGCCAGTTAGCCGACCCTTGCAGCGTGTGGCAGCAGATATTTTAGAGCTTCCAGTGACCTCTAGGGGCAACAGGTATGTTCTAGTGGTGGAAGATTATTTTACAAAATTTGTGAATCTCTATGCTCTACCTAATCAGACTGCGCAGACGGTGGCTCGCTGTTTGTTTGAGGATTATGTGCTGGTGCATGGAATACCAGAGGTTCTTCACAGCGACCAAGGGCGACAATTTGAGGCTGAGGTGATTAAGTTCTTGTGTCAGTGGATGGGAATAAAGAAGACCCGTACCACAGCTTACCATCCAAAATCTGATGGCATGGTGGAGCGTCATAACAGGACACTAATTGATCAGTTGGCAAAAATGTTGCTGTCCCATGGGGGTGAGTGGGATGAGTTTTTGAAAGTGGTGTGTTTTACTTACAACACCACAAAACACTCCAGTACTCATTTCAGTCCATATTACCTGATGCATGGTCGAGAGGCCCGCGTTCCAGCGGATGTGTTGGTCCCGAGCAGCTTGTTGGACTCTCAAAGTGCTGGGTCCCTCCCGGCATATGCCTCTGCATTGGTGGCTCGTCTGAGCGCCGCTTTCAGTGCTGCCAGACTTCATGCAGCAGAGGCGCACGAAAAGCAAAAACTTTATCATGACGAGGATGTCCGTCACCGTCCCTTCGTAGTGGGTGCTCTAGTGTGGCTCAGCAATCCAGTTGAAAGCCGCACAAAGTTAGCTCCCCATTGGAAAGGCCCTTACAGAGTGGAACAAGTGTTGACTTCAGGTGGGGAAGTTGCTCTTACCTACCGTATTATGAACCCGTATGACCCCCTGGACAAGGCTCTTGTGGTTCATCATGACAGACTAAAGCCTTATACTTTGCCAATGCCTGCTACATCCAATGGCACCATCACTCAACTTCACCCATTCACAGGGATCCTGGAGGTCCTCTTCAGCCAAGAGAAGAGGGACTCCCTGAAAGAGATGCTTCGAACACTGTACCAGAGGACAATTCAATGGCGGTTCCTGGGTATTCCCGCTGTGGACGGCGGTTGAAGCCCCCATCATGGTTTCATGATTTTGTTCAGTTGTGATGTGTTATGGCAGGTGTGTCTGTTTCATTAAAAGAAAAAAAAAACTTGTAGGCTGGTTCAGGAGGTGAGCACAGGAAAGAATGAGGAAAGTATCCCACTGTGTTTTGTGGTAACATGTTACTCCTCTGTTTTGTTTAGAAACGGGACGTTTCTTTTGGAGGAGGGGACATGTGTAGCAGCCCATGCAGTGTCTCATGTTCATGCATTTACTATTGCAGTTACGGTAGTGGGACTGTAGGGGGCATGTGTTCTGCTGTGCAAGATTGATAATAAAGAGACCTGTGGAGTGAACAGACGTGTGTGACTGAGCGCCATCATTTCATTTATATCTATCGACACCGAACCCTGTGAGGCCGGCTACATTACCACGGTAAGCTTGAGGCTAAAGAAGCGGTTAACCTCAGCTATCGGTTCCAAAAATGGAGGCATGTTTCAGGGAAGGTCAAGTTGCCATAGCAACTTATGCTCTGAACATAACCTGGTCTGTAACAGGTTTAGTTGAAGGTTAGTTTGTTTTCAGAGAGGTGAAGCAGCGTGGCGTGTCCATTTGAAGATGATTTAGTCACTATTATCTGAGCTTCTTCATCCACTAAATTTTAGTGGATGAACTGAAGCTCAGATAATTAATACTTTTTCCACCGTGAGAGGATGATAAGACCACATATGGATGTTGGAAAAATAAACTTTTTTACTGTGATCTAACATAACCCTTGTGTTATCCTAGGCACTTTAACATTGGGAGTTGGGTCATCTAGACCCACTAGACACTGCTCTGAACCTTTTTTCTTCAATGATTTGTGATCCACACTGGTGTCCATGGATTACATATATCCTCTTCACCTTTATCCACCTTTGTCATGGTAGGGAGAACACGTCTATGCAAGGGTGGGGTCATCCAAGAAAGTACAAGGGTTAAAATAACACCTAGTTATTAGACAGTTATTTTACTTTCATTCAATTTAATTCAATTAAGTAGGTGCAACTTTGGTGCTGCTGTTAGATCAGCAGCACAAGGGATTGAGGGATACCATTCCTTTTTCCTGTCTGGACGGATTTGGGTGTAACCCTTGTGCTATCCTAGGCACTTTAACGTTGGGAGTTGGGTCATCTAGACCCATTAGACAGTGCGCTAAACCTTTGTTCTTCAATAATTTGTGATCTTCACTGGTGTCTATGGATTACATGAAATCCTCTCCACCTTTATCCACCTTTGTCATGGTAGGGAGAACACGTCAATGTAAGGAACGGGTCATCTGGACCCCATAGGATAGCGCAAGGGTTAAGATTTAACAAAAACACCACCCAGCGAGTGATAAACTTCTTCATTTGACAGTCTGTAATTATATTCAGTTGACAAATTTTGAACAAGGGTACTTTTGTTAATTTTGTTTTATAAAATAGCTGATTGGAAGCAAATCATTGTACCAGAAATGAGAGTTTAAAATCCAACGA
>JAUDJI010000503.1:0-13834 GCA_037389245.1 Oryzias sinensis | reverse complement strand
GAAATGTTCGTTTAGTGCAGCAAAGAATTTACAGAAACAAACTCTTCCTCCTCTCACCAACCCTCGCCTGTGAGGAAGAAGAGAATTCTTCAGCTCTCTTTCTCTCTGGCTGAACAAGCTTTGTGCAGCGGCTGTGAGGCAGCGTCTCAGTCATTAACACTGCCATGTGGAACTGACCTGTCTGGCATCCAGAACCTCCAACAGACACCAGCATCCAACTGACTGATAAAGTTGGTTTGTTTTAAAAGCCTCAGTCTCTTATTTACCACAATAAACATCTTCGAATAAATATTTTATTTCTGCTTAAATAAACCAATAAAAGCATGAAATAAAGGTTGAAACATCTTCACTAATGAACCTTTTCCTGCTTTTTTGGATCAAAGAAGCAGGAACGAAAAACTGATGAAGATCTAGCAAACCACTAAACTGATGAAGATCTTTAGAATTTCAATCCAGTTTGGTGAAGAGGAGGATGTTGATCTAATGATTGTTTTCAGCAGACCTTCATCTTCCTCACATCATCCTCTCCTGCAGCAAACATCTGATGAGATTTCTGGTTTGTTTCGTGTCTTCATGGTGGATCAGAGAGCTTCAGTCAGTGGTTGGGATTTGAACCTGCGCTCTGCTGCAGGGACACACGCTGCTGTACAGCCACTAAGATGACTGGTGGATGATGTTCATGTCTGAGTTTCCTCACTTCATCTGCCCGAGGATCTGTTACTGTGATCCAGTCAGTGGAAACACGTCAGACACCTAAGGTGGAAGTGTCAGGGTTCAAATCCTGCTAAGCATATATGTCAAACTTAGTTTTTTTTTCAGAGTGTAGAACATCTTCACTTCAAATAAGAGACGAGCAGCTGATCTGCTGCAGACAGAACAGCTCAGTGGTAATGACTTGATGCTGGAAGCAGAAGACTGAGGGTTCAATTTCCACTGAACATCTTTCTGAATAAACAAACAGTTTTTTCAGAGTCTGGAACGTCTTCACCTCATAAGAACAACAAGCTGGTGTTCTAGTCTAGGTAGAATAGCACAGTGGTAGAGAACAGGTTATTAACAAGCATGAGGGTGCAGGTTCAATTCCCAATTTGTGACAGAGGCAGTAACTTACCTCTGTCTGATAGAAAGATTAAAAGTAATTAAACAGGAAGTACAGTAAATGTAATAGGACATTAAAGGCAAGGAGGAAGTTAGTGGAAAGGATGAAGACAGGTTGAGAGGTCAGGGAGGACGATCAGGGGTGGGTGATTGGAGATTGGCCACAAAAAGGAGTTTACTAAGAGGAAGAAAAATGTGGCCAGTCTCCAATGGGAGAAGAAAGTGATGAGACAGAGAAGTATGGAATCTCAAAGACATTCAATATTAACCCTTTTTCAAAGGGGGTGATAAGCATTTGTTATGAATTTTTACTTTCTTTCTCCATGCTATTATCATTCTATCTCTATTTATCTTCTCCCCTTATCTCCCATTGGAGACTGGCCACATTATTTTCTGTTATTAACCTCATTTTTGTGGCCAATTTCCAACCACCCACCCCTGACCTCTCAACCTGTCTTCATCCTTTCTCACTGCACTATGTTCCACTAACTTTCTCCTTGACTTTAACATCCTATCACATTTTCTGCACGTTGTGTTTAATTATTTTTAATCTTTCTTGTTACTATCAGACAGAGGTAAGTTCATGCTTGTTAATAACCTGTTCTCTACCACTGTGCTATTCTACCTAGACAAGAACAGCAGCTCGTTGTTCTTACGAGGTGAAGACGTTCCACATTGTGGAAAAATTGTTGGTTTTTTAACAAAGCAACTGAATGGGATTTGAACCCTAAATCTTCTGCTTTGATGGTCTGATGTTTTTCCACTGAGCCCTCATGTCTGCACCAGAACAGCAGCTCGTTGTTCTTATGAGGTGAAGACGTTCCAGACTCTGAAAAAACTGTTAGTTTTTTTAGAAAGAGGTTTAGTGGGAATTGAACCCTCAGTCTTCTGCTCCAAGGATCAAGTCATAAACACTGAGCTGTTCTGCCTGCAGCAGGTCAGCTGCTCGTCTCTTATTTGAAGTGAAGATGTTCTACACTCTGAAAAATAAACTAAGTTTAACATATATGCTTAGCAGGATTTGAACCCTCACACTTCCACTTTAGGTGTCTGACGTGTTTCCACTAAGCCGCTCTGTCTGCATCACAGCTACAGATCCCTGTTTAGATGAACGGAGGAAACTCAGACATGAACATCATCCACCAGTCATCTTAGTGGCTGAACAGCAGCGTGTGTCCCTGCAGCAGAGCGCATCTTCTTCAAGATGGTTCAGCAGACGGGCAAACAGGAAGCTGCAGCTTTACATGAAGCAGCCAAACAGGTCAGTTCCACAGGAGACACCTCAGAGGATCCAGCAAAGTTCTGGCAGAACCAAACCGGGCCTTTCCTCCTGCAGGCTTTCAACAGCAGCCAACGTCCCGCCGGGCTGACTAACGGACACGCAGAGACGGTGGACGGTCACCTGGTCATCTTTGAAACGGCTCTGTTAGCTCAGACACGCTGCTGCCTCAGAACGGAGGAGTCCGGACCGAGAGGGTCCGGCCTCTGATGGAAGCACTTCCCTGCTGCTGGGACGCTGCTCCACAGCCGGCATCAAACGCCACAACCATGCACAAAGCTTGTTCAGCCTCCTCTTCCTCACACGCGAGCGTTGGTGAGAGGATGAAGAGTTTGTTTCTGTAAATACTTTGCTGCTCTATACGAACATTTCAGTTTTTGGGCTTTGTGTGTTTTTGAAGCAGCTGAAGACTCAAAAACTCTTCATACAAATATTTAGAAAAACCTCAAAATAAATTAGACATCTTTTTTTCCATCTTTGTGTTTCATAAAAAAATGTTTGAATCATGAGTTCATTTCACTGAAAGTTGTTTCTGGACTGTGAAATCCATCCATCCATCCATCTTCTTCCGCTGGTCGGGAACCGGGTCATGGGGGCAACAGTTCTTCCCTCAACCCCAGCCACTTTTTCCTCCAGCTCCTTTGGTGGGCTGTCAGAAGTCTGAGCTCTGTCTCCCGCTCTGCTCACCACAGCGGGGGGCCGCGTTCTAAACGGCATATCAGGTCCAGATACCTCCTGGACGCCTCCCTGTTTTTCATTGAAAATAAATTCCCAGCTTAATTTCAGCCTGGGTCTCGTGAGAGTTTTGGTGAATTTAGTTTTTCCTTTATACCTTAATGTCACATCCTTTTACAACCCCCTAGACAGAGGTGTAACATGGACCAAAACAAGTTTTCCCAAAATTATATAGTTTGCCGAAAATGAACACAGGCATGTCAGAAAACATTACACCTAACAAATAACCTGACGGATGTTAATTTTTGGGTTTTCAATGGAGACTGAGTAACGTTGCAAAAATATTACATTCGTTAACTTTCCATGTTTTAAATAAACATCACAAAAGCATTAAAGGATCAGCATTACCATGGACTCACAGGATTCAAAGACCTTTTCATTGCCAAAATAATACTTTTTTAGTCATTTTTTGCAACTTTAGAGAAAAGACAGTGATTTGTTTTAAATAAAACTCAAATAGAATATTAACTATATCAATTGGCGGCACCAGTTAATTTTTTTCCTGCGTTTTGTTGTTACTTCCATGAAATTTAACTCAATGTCGGCTTTAAGGTCAGCACAGCTTATTTTTTGAGTCAAATAACGAACAAACAGAAGCGATATTGTAAAGAAGTGAATAGAATACACTAAAGTACACAGTCAGGTGGCTCAAAGAACTGGCTAACAGTTTTCTATCCTAAAGATATATAAAATAAGAGACTTGGATATTATTTCTATTGTTGATAACTAGAAAAATCAAAAGCTATTAAGACGCATTCTTTAAAATTATTGACAGTGGTCAGACTTTATGTTGGACTAAAATGACACAAACTGGTCTCGTAGGTAATTGCTTACAGTAAAGGAGGGGAAAACGTTATTTTCAAACTAATTTAAAAGGCTTTGGAGAACATTTTACAATATTTTAAGTCAATCTATTTATTTATTGCCACTTATTGCCCCTTTAAGTTTCATTTTCATTCAGCAATAGAGCATTCAACCCTGCATTTTCTTCTGGAAATGCAGCTCCTTCTAGTTTTATTTTCATTTTTGCTTTTCAAGATTTCTTCATTTTTACATTATGTAAACAAACTTTCAGATAGTCTATTTATTTTTTGAATTTTCCATATTTTGTATTTATATATCTTTTTGTTTATTTAAACTACAGGGTTTTCACAATTCTCATAAAAAATTAAAAGTTCATTAAATACCACTAATTTCAAGTCTGAGTTCAAGGTCATTTGATGTGACTGCTGAGTTACCGGAGTATTTTAAATTCAAGCCTTGTAACCCGAAAGCCGAACCGATAAACCGGAAGAGGAGGAATCCATAGTCATTTGTAGGGGTGGGCAGACCAAACCAATAGAAGGTTTTTCGTTTTCGTTTATTAAAAATAATTTATATTTTACAACCATAAATACTAACGTACATATTTGCGTATATAATAAAACTAACTTAACATTTTAATTTCGTTTCAAACAGTGGTTTCTCAAACTGCCAGCAGCTTTAATGTAAAAGTCTGAGAAACAACCAATCAGCAACCAAAACGTCATGCTTGCTTCCGTTTTGGTTCCTCCCTCTTTGAGGTAGCTCTGTTGTAGCTGCTGGTAGCCTGCATTCATTTCGGTAAATGTTGTTTATGCTCTTCAAGTAAGAAACGGTAAGAATAAAGATTTGATCATGAAAAATATATAAAGTATTAAGATTGATTCTGGTGGAACCTTTTTAAAACCTCAGCAGTATGACCCGTAACGGCTAAAAGTTAGCATATGAAATGCTAATTAATAGCACAACTCTAAGCTATCTTCTGCATTGTCTTAAGTTTGGATCTAAAGTTTCGTGGCGTAAATCCTGTCATTTTTGGTTAAATTCACATTTATTTGGAAATGTATGGACCTAAAGCAAACGGAAATTAAATTTGGGGAGGTTAATTTGACACAGTTAATTAGCAACCCTGAATGAAACGGTTTCACGGAGAAACTCGTGTTTTATTATGATATAGTTTAATTTCATGTTTTTAAGTTGGCGCTTGATTTAACTGTAGGTTTTGGTGTAATATAAGATCAGGGTTTGAAGCCTGTTTACACAACCCACATGCTTTTATTTTAGATCACATACATACACAGTACGGAGAATGTCCGTTTTTCAAAATAAAAGCCAAGCCGGGAACAAAGGGAAAAGGAAAATAGCAACTGAATGAAAGTTGCGGTATGTGGAAATTCTTACACTGATGCTATGCTTTATTTCATGTATTTTTTTCTTTACTTTTAGATCCCATCACCATGGCCTCTCGAGCAGGTCCAAGAGCGGAGGGTACAGATGGCAGTGACTTTCAGCATCGGGAACGGGTCGCGTCTCATTACCAGATGAGGTCGCTTATATCTGGTGTTTGATCATCGCCAAGGATCTTTCTCGTATAAAAAATGTCAAAGTTAAATACTCTGTTTTGTTCTCGTCACTAACAGCGTTTCCTTGAAGTCGGAAATCCGCAAACTCAACATTGTCCATCTCCTGATCTGGGTTCTAATGGCCGCCCAGGTGAGAGCAAACTTAAGGAAAAGTTGTTTTTGCTTAACGCTCTGCTTTAACAGTTATAATTGTCCTATTTCAGGTGATAGCTAGCCAGCTGAGCTTGGTGTCACACAAAGTGGTGGCCTCTCCTTATCAATGGGAGTATCCCTACCTCCTCAGCATCATCCCCACAGCCTTCAGCTTTTTGGCGTTGCCCCGTAACAACATCAGCCACCTGGTCATCTCCATGATCAGCGCCGGGCTCTTTTGCGTCGCTCCCCTGATCTACGGCTCAATGGAGATGTTCCCCGTTGCCCAGCAGCTGTACCGCCACGGCAAAGCGTACCGCTTCATCTTTGGCTTCTCGGCGGTTTCCGTCATGTACCTGGTGATCGTCATCGCCGTGCAGGTGCACGCCTGGCAGATCTACTACAGCAAGAAGCTGCTGGATCAGTGGTTCACCACCACGCAGGACAAGAAGAAGAAGTGACGTCGCTTTAGATTTCCAAGCATTTTGGATGCTTCAGTGAGAATTCTTGACATTCAGGAGAAGAGACTCTTAAATGCTGCTAGCATCTGTTTATGCTAGTAGACGGTGGTGATTTCAAAATCCGTCCTTGGCCGACCTGTGATTCATTCCAATGAGTTTTCTTTGCCATTTCATTAAAAAAGAAAAATGTTGCGTTTGTTTCCTTCAATACAAAAGTGATGCAAGAAAAAAAGAGTAAAACAAGGTGGATTATTTTATCAAGGTTGATGCATGTTTGAGAATAACTGTTATAATCACTCGTTTAGCTTTTACCCACTTTATTTAGTATATATCCAATAAACACACCAGTTACATCTAACCACCCTAACAGTAAATGAAATTACACCATAAAAACACACACACAAAAAGGTCACAATATGTTCAGACACTGTCATATTTTACGTTAACGCAAAATGATTTTTATACAACATGTTAATCATAATTATAGAAAAAAAAAACCTGTTAGTATATGGACTTAATATTTCAAAACGCTTAAAACTGTGTTTTTGTTGTTTTTAACATGTTCTTGAGACATTTTTCTGATGGAATTAAGCTTAAAATTGCATCTCCGAGTATTTCTTTTTGCATATGATGAATCAGGAGCAGACAAAAAAAAAAAAAAAACGCTGCTCCAAGCTCTTACAAACAGAGAGGGGAAGAGGGGGCGGGGTTGCTCCATACCAACAGTCCCGCCCACAACTTGGAGTTGAATTTCTAATGAACTATGGCTATTCTGCCAGAAACTGTCCTATACATTTATATATATTTATTTATCTTCTTGGGAAGAAAAAAAAAAAGAATCATGAAAATAGACCACTGGGATTTATAAAAGATCAAAATATGATCAGAGTGGGTCTTTAAACACAAACAAAATACATATATTTTTAAAATAAAAAAAACTTAAAATGTCTACAACAGATTTAACAACATGATTTCTTATGGTGCAGTGATCCTTGTAATTTCATTTTAAAAAGAAGAGCTTAAAAGAAAAACCGTAAGCATTACATGGTAATGAACAAATGACGATGTTTCACTGAAACAACCAGTATCTGCCTTTGTGGGGCAAATAATATTACATAGACTTGACTGTCTAACTGACAGTGTTCTTAAACTTCATTCACGCTCAAATATACTTTCCTTTCAGGATCTGCCGCACCTAGAAAAACAAACAAAAAGAAGGTGTTATGGAAAAAAAAAAATCAATCGGATGTTTTTTTTTCCCCTGAGCATCAGAAGTTCTGACTCAAACTATTGCACAATATGTTTTTCCCAACAAACTCTTGCCTTTTCACCGATGGGTCCGCCAGGCACCAGCTGAGACGGGAAGTCGTTCTCAAAGTTCCGGGTTCCCGGATCGGCGCCTCTCTTCATCAGCAGCTTGGCGGCTTCCGCCTGGTGTTTGATGTTCTGCAGGGAGCTGACGATGTGGAGGGCCGTGTTTCCGCTGAATGTCTTCAAAAAAAACAAACAGGCTCAAATTATTCATGCACTGGAAGTTGATTCAGAAAACACGGTTTTCCCCGTGGAATGATGATGGAATTTTTCTTTATTTAAAAAATAAAAAAAACACTAACCTTAGCATTAACAACAGACAGTGATGACGGCTGGTTGAGGAAGAGCTGCAGAAGGTCCACGTTTGCCTCCTCACACGCCATATGTAGGCAAGTCTGCCCACTCTTCAGTTCCTAAGGGGGGAAACATTTTTGGTAGGTACTTACTGAAACAGATATATAATAAGTCTAGATCAGTGTTTTTCAACCTTTTTTGAGCCACGGCACACTTCAACCTTGAAAAAAATCCCGCGGCACACCGGCATTCAAAAAAAAAAAGGAGAAACTCTGTCTGTATTGATCCACAGTCCCTCCATGATCTCACATGCATTTTTGTGATAATTGTGGCAGAAAAAGCTGGAAGCTGCAGCTAGAGGGCTGCATTGGGATCGGGTCCCGCCGGGTCCCGCGGGACCCAACCCAAATCTCGCGGGATTGGGCGGTTTGGATTGTGCTGCGGGCGGGAGCGGGCGGCAGAAAATAAACCCCGCGGGATCAGTGCTGGCATGAATATATCATGAATATATATTAGCGGACTACGTTAGGCTGTGCAGCTGTTGGTTTCTTATGTACTGAAGCTCCTTGAAGGCACCAGGTAGAGACACCCAATGGCCTCTGTCATGTAACCTGATGTTGGGGGTGCGCCCCGCCCCGCCTCTTACTAAGAGCGCGCTTCAGGCCGTCTGTCTGCGCGCGCACACACGCACACTTTTAACCGAACAGGATTTGTGAAAATATATTTAATATTTAAGTTGTACATTACACAAGAGGAATGCATGAAAAGATGAGGCTGGAGGAGGTCATGAATCTCTTTAATAATATCAATAAAAATACGTGTTTTTTCCTGCGGGACGGGGGACGATACAAAATTAATGCATCTCTATTACTGTGCGGGACTAAATTCTCTGAGTTTTGCGGGTGCGGGCGGGAGTGGACATACATATTGCGGGAGCGGGCGGGAGTGTAACGCATACGTTGCGGGAGCGGGCGGGATTGGTCAAAAATTCAGCAGACGCGGGCGGGAGCGGGATGAAGAAAATAGTCCCGCGCAGGGCTCTAGCTGCAGCTGTTTTTTTTAAGATGTGATAAAAGTTACGTTAAAAGATTTAAAAACTGTTTGATTTGTGGTCGTTGTGGTTTCACAATGTTAAGAGGAGAGAGTTGCGCGCCCAGACGCTCACACACGCTTTAACCAAATGCATCATGGGAGATGTAGTTCATAAAGCCGCCGAACGCAGAGAGACTAGCGTCTCTGAGCTTCATTGTTTTGTTCACTTGTTCCACGGTCTGACACCGGATTCTGTGGAAAGCTACACCGCTAAAGACGAGCTTTAGCTGGTATTTTTCTTAGAACTGAGCGACTTTTCCAGCAGAATTCAGAATAAGGAAGTGAAGACTTTAACCACTTCTGATTGGTCAGACTGATGACATGTGATTAAGATCCCAAGACTGATTGGTGGAGATAGTTAAAGGGGCGGAAATTTTCCTAACAGCTGAAACTGCGGCTAAATCGCGGTACTGTCATCCTTATCAAAATGTATTTTTATAGAATCAAATAAACACAAAGAAAAAAGTATTTTACGATCTTTCATATTCACAATTTCTTAGTGTTTTATCAGGACCTGTAGGGATGAACAAAGAACTGAAATCCTGGAGATGGAAAATGTTGTTAAATCAGTTAATGAGGGCAATTTCCCACGGCACACTTGACCATCTCACACTGGTTGAAAAACACTGGTCTAGATTTTTAAGGTCAAAGTGTAGCTGCAATGCTCACCTTTGTCCCATAGGAGGCGCCCATGAGCATGAGCATCTTGATGCACTCCAGGTACTTGTGTTTCCTCTGCGCCAGCTCCGATGTCATGAAGGAGCAGGGGTTTTCCAGTTGTCTTATCTCTTTAACTACAGCGTTGTGAGACAGAACAGCCACATGCAGAGGGGTCAGACCTGTAAAATACAAATTCATTCACATCAGGTTCACAGAGAGGGTTCACGGGGGGTCTTCTTTTTACAGTTACTCACCATCATAATTGTATATTTCCACGTTAAATGTTTGCCCAATTCCTCTTAAGGTCTTATAGATGCTCTGAAGGAAAAAAAAATATATATAAGACTTTTTTTCCCCCAAATTGACTATAAAGTCCAGGTTGTTTTCTTTTTTTAAAGTCCTTCACATGACCCAAAGTTTCATGATGTGGAAACAGAAGTTTCACAAATATGGAGTTACAAATTAACAAGCCAGATAAGCTGCAGCTGTTTTTGACCTGATAAGCCTGGTTTCCTCGTGACTAATGCAGGGAGAAGTCTGTTGCAAAAACTCGCACAGATTCAGCAACCGTTTGCACTTCTTGAAAATCTAACAAAAAATAAATAAATGTATCTATTTTTCTGATTTACATTTAGAGGCAAAAACCTGGGACCAAAATATTCAAATGAAAAGGAAATGAGTGCATTTTCTTTTATTGAATTTGTTCAAATAAATACATTAATAAAAGTCACAGTAATAAATGTAGTATTGTCAAAAACGGTGTCATTTAAGATCCTTTTTTTTTTCATTTTTGAAATTATTTTGAAGCTTAAAACCTTCTCAATCTATACATTTATTAGATTTTTTTTTGTTCATCTAAATGCCGTTTCAAAATGCTGTTTTTGGAATATATTTGCTAGTTAATGTTTGCTTTTACAGTACACCAGATAGGAGCCAATTCTTTAGAGCACAACAAAAAAAACCTCGGCACTTTTGCGGGGTTTTCGGAAAAGATGCGTCTACAATTTCAGTAAAAAAATTTAAAAAATAACGTATTTGATTATTTCCATCATCTTTCGCTCCCTGTGGTTTTTAGCCTAAATCTAAAAAGCTGTGTTGTTTTCTAGAACATAGTTTCTGCAGAGAGGCAGGAGTTCATTCAACATTTGCCTCTTTGTGCTCTCCTGCTAGCTTAGAGCCATAAGACCTACATGGATCTAGTCATCTACAAGTGAATGCATCAGAATAGGGCGGAGCTTGTGGCCCGCCCAGCATATTTTCCACAAATGTGTCTGCTTTTTCCTTGTTTCACAACAATTTGTATCAGTGGCGGTTCTACACTAACTTACTCCCTGGGCGAGTAACCCCACCAGCCCCCCCCCCCGCCATAAGTGTGAAGAGGAAATAGGAGGAAGACATTATTAAGAGTCTGATGTGTCAAAATAAAAGCATTAAGTGTCGGCTGCTGAAGCAATTTCAAATTAAAAGCTTCAAGCTACCTCTTTGAATATAGTATGTAGCACATTACGCATCGGGCACGGCAAATGCCGCCCTGGGCGACCGCCCACATCGCCCATATCAAAACCCGCCACTGATTTGAATAAAGAAATACTCAGAAATTCAAATTTAAGCTTGATTTCTTTAGAAAAAGAAAAGACACACTAGCATGTAAAAAAAACACCCAAACCACCATTTTCATTTTAAAGTTATTCGTTCATCTGCCCCCTTGGACGGATTCTCACCTGAAGACTGAGAAAGTGTCCCTTCTGTGCGCACACGTGCAGAGGAGAGCGCCCCCACAGGTCCATGGTGTTGATCTGGGCTCCGTGGGTCAGGAGGTCTTGCAGGATCAAGTGGTGGTTGCTGACAGCTGCTATTTGGAGAGCCGTCTAGGCAGAAGAGACACATCCATCATACGACTTATGGGGCAAAATGCACACAAAGAAGAAGGGAACGCATTTTTCCTACTTGGCCGTTGTGTTCTTTAATGTCCAGAGAGCCAAATCCGGCCATTTTTGCCGCGAGCACATATGCGAGAGCCCGTCTGCCCTGTGCCACGGCGATATGAAGAAATCTACAGCAAGAGAACACACAAGTAAGACTTACCACCGTTGTGGTTTTTAAAGGCAATTTAGATTCAGAGTAAAAAAAAAAATAAAAAAAAAAATAAGGTGCTCGTTTGTGTTGCGCTTTCGTAACCTTCCGATTAGCTGTCAGGCATCTTGACAAACAGGATGCAAAGTATTTCCACCCAGTAGGTACAAGGAAGCTTCAGGGTGGCGTTTAAATAAACCCAAAAAAAAACAAAAAAAAACCGAAACGTATTGGAACAAATGACAACCACGGAAGCGTGAATGAAATGTTACTTTTTTCTTTGGACACGGAATGCAGTTATGTAACCGTCAGTTTTCATTGAGCGCTGCCAAGACGAGGCTTGTAAGAACAAGTTGGTGCTTCTTTTCCTTTCAAAATAAGAGGATCTTGAACCTTTCGTTTCCCTTTGACTTTTACCTAGAAACCAAATCTGACCTAAATTAATCATTCATTTCTGCGGTCCGAACACAGTAAGCAGCTCTGCATATCATACTAACACGCCTAAATGTTCTATTATTTTGAATTACAGTATTTTTTTTAGCAGAGATTGTGACGGTAAAGGCATAAATGGTGTGAAAAGTCCTTCTCTTTGTCTCCCGTCGCTTAGGCATCGACCTCCCTTGTGCTTTGTGGGTCATCTTGCTTTGTTAGTATTGAATAAGACATATCAAATGGCCGCTTTATTTTTCATATTCATTTGTTTCGCTTTTCCGTTTGGTTGAAAAAAAATGTTGCGTTTTTTCCTAAAGCCTTTTTCCAATCAGTTGGCGCCATCTGTTTTTTATGCATCTAGCATTTTTAAATAACATAAATTAAAAAAGAAAAAAAGAAAAATCTTTGCATGCCTAATTTAACACATTAAAATCAGTCTTTCAAACAACCAAAGTTTGATATTTTATGCTACACGTTAAATAAAGCAAAGTTCGGCACGTGGGCAAATTTCCACTGGCTCCTTTCAGAAAATCAATAATAAGCAGCATTTTCTACCATTTCGTGTTGGTGGTTGGCTTTTAATAATGTTTTTAACCGTTGCAAACCTGTGGCAACAACGTGGTACAGCCATTCTAAGACGCGTTGTAGTTCATTTCTAAAAAATGTTAACTGTAAATTAAAAAAGCAAAAGGAAAGTTGACACTGGAAAATGGCCTATTTTGGGTGCGTTTGCCAAATATCCCAAGAATGCGGCTGTTTTCAAGACAAGATAAGTCGTTCAGGGGGCAAAAAACACAGTGATTTTGCTAATACTGTATTTAGACGTAGCCGTTAATAGTTCATTGAAAATAATCTTAAAAATGTAAAATAGTTGAAAGAATATAGGTTGAAGGGTTGGCCCCTAATAAACCTGGCACTCTCTTTGCCAAATGTTTGGACACCTCTGTGTTAAAAATTACAGCAACTATTTTTTTTATTTTTTTTTTTAAATACATACGTGTCTCCGTCTGAATCCTGCATGTTGACTTGCTCAGTGGTCATCCCTTCAACCTTCTTAGCCTCCTGTTGGATTTGCCAGTGAAATAAAGTCATCTTGACCTTGGCACATGGAGCTGGACTGTAGGCAGCGTCGGGAGGGGTAACGGGATAGTGCTCAGCGGGATTGGGCGTCGCCGGCGGCGTCGGACATGTCAGTTGAGGACTTGCTTGGTTGGGAAAAAACTCATGATTTTCACTTTGTGGAGCGACGTTGTGATCGGAGCTCCATTGCTAGAAAGCAATGCAGATGTGTCAACACAACAACAACAACAACAATTGGGAACGAAATGTAGATTATTTGAGATCTTCCTCATACTTGAGGAGCTCAAACCTTCACCCATCGATCAAAATAAGAAATGAAAGGGTGAGGCGTAGTCATAAACATGATGTCATCTTTGACCAACCTGGCGTCTCATCTTCAGCATTTCCTTAACAGTGAACTTCTTTGGAAGGGGCTGGATGGGCTCAGGTGATATGGGCTCGCTAATCGGAAAATAATCTGAATTTGAAAGAAGAAAAAAGAAAAGAAAAAAACTTTTGTACATATTTGAAATTAACCCCATCAACCCCAGGCCTTTGTTTTGACCCTGGGGTAGATTTAAATTGAACATACGTAGAAATCTCCCAGCTGGTGTTCACATATATATAGATTTTGTGCCGTAAAACTGGAAGATCTTCCACCTTCCTTGTTTTCCAGCTATTCTTCTTCCTGCTAGTTAACTGGATCAGGTTGTGGCTCAATGAACACAGCGGAACCAGGTAATCAGTAACAAGGAAGGTAAAGATAAATGGGAAACAAGTCAGCAGTTTATGCTGAGTCATTATTAATCCATAACAGGTTTGTG
>JAUDJI010000502.1:0-13835 GCA_037389245.1 Oryzias sinensis | reverse complement strand
ATAGAAAAAAAGTTAGATGAGACACAACGCATGCAGATTTCTTTTTGGCGATGCCACTGGCAGTCATATCACGCTAAGTCGCGCTCAAAGTGGTCAGCAAAATCAAAGAATGGACAAAAGCGAGATTTGACACAACGCACGCAAAAACATGTGTTTTGCAAACGCAAAAAACGTTTTTGAAAGCAAAAAAAAAATATGTTTTTGAAAGAAAAAAAAAGAAAGTTGAAAGCAAAAAAAATTGACAGCAAAATAAAAAATAATTGAAAAGCAAATATTTCATATTTTCACCTGCGACATAGAAAGTTTTGTGAGCAACGTGGTGACAGAAATATCGCTCCATATGTAAGAAAATGCATGATTTCTGAAGAGCACGCAAACATGCTTCATTTGATCACATTTCTACCAAACTTTCAGAAGAAGAAGTTCTGCAGGAGTTCCAAACCTCAGTTCTAGAATGTCCGACTTCAACAGCTGCAAATGGCAGCATTTGTACCGGATACTTTACCCTGGAACAGGTAAATCATTAGATGACGTATTGCATGCATCATTTTATTTGTGTTTCCAAACAATCTTCTTCACATCTGAATGAAATGCTGTGTAACTGAGGTACTTGAACCCTGAAGATCCCGTGACATTTGCTTCCTAGTTTTTCTAGAATGTAGAGTAGGTCAAAGTGGAATCTGAATGAGAACCAGACCTACGTATCTGCTGGATCCGTGCATAAAACCCATTTTTTATTAAAGTGCACTGAAAATGTACACTTTAAATAAAAAAATAATTTCATTAAGTAAATGCACTAAAGAGATATTTGTCCACGAGGTCCGTGCACGGCTCCATTCTGATTCATCCACCTGCAGACAAATGGAATCTATGAACTTCTTTGTTTTTTGTCTGAGCTGGAATCTGGTTCTAAACGGTACGGCTGGATGGCTCTAATAGTGCTCGCCAATTTCGTTACACCTCTAATGTTAGCTTGGGGGTGTGAGGGGCTGAAAGAGTATAAACATAGAGCTCTCAGTAATGGAGAAGGGGAGGTGGGGTTACTTCCACTCTGAAGAAACTGATAGTAAATTAGGATAAATTGAAAAATCCATGATTCTTTGTACTGTACCTCTAGTTTCACATTTTTATGGATTTTGCAGGTGAAGAAAACGTTGATTATGTTACTACTTGCTACAAACCACACTGAAAATACAGAATATTTTGAATCTTTTGTTAGAGAATTACATTTTGTACTATTTTTGTAGCTGGTTGTATAACTTTTGTTGAGATAGCTAAAATAAATTATTAGAAGCAGATAAAAGTAAATGTGAACCGTGATAGTTTACTAATGAAATATGAATACAAATAAGTATCAATCCAGCAGCACTGGTGGGTCGTAGACCTCATCTTTATGACATCTCAACACAAACTGCTTCATGTTCTCAATAAGCCTATATAAGTGAATGAATTGATTAATTTTACCCTTTTAATGGATTTTTCATCAGGGTGACTCTGGAGGCCCCCTCCTATGTAAGCAGGACGGCTCTTGGTATCAGGCAGCTGTGTTATCATCTACGAACATGTCAAGCAGGAGAAAACGAGCTGTGTTATCATCTATGGCAGTGATGCAGTTTGAAAAAATCAGCCGATTCCAGGACTTCCTGGTTAAGACGGTGGGAACATTCCTGTCTCCTGCCTCAACCACCAACACTACAATAACCACACCAACTACCAGACCTTATACTAGACCAACTACCAGACCTACCAGACCTTATACTAGACCAACTACCAGACCTACCAGACCTTATACTAGACCAACTACCAAACCTTATACCAGTCCCCCTTCTCCCCACATGACTACAATGAATGGCTGGAACATTCATCATAAGGTTTTCTTCTACCTTCGTCTCATTTTCCGGACCTTGTGTTCCCTTTTCTCCTCACACGAAAGTTAAACTTCTAATGATGTGAAATCCAAAAATCTCTCCTGAACAAGCTCTAGCATTTGACTCCTCCCTCATGGCGTTCCAAATAGGAAGTACACACAGACTTCAGGAAGCCAAAATCTTATAGAAATGACTCGGTTATTCCATTTATCAAAATAACCATTCTTGCTCTGAAACATCTTTTTAACATGTTCTTCATAATCCTCTTGTTTCATATTTATTCTATAATTCAAGTTATTCAAACTATAACCAATCAGATGCTTTAATATGAGTAGGTGTGTCAGGACAGAACTCAGGGCTGGACTCAGATGAAAAAGAGAAAAGCTTTAATCTGATTGCTAAGTCTATGGAACAGGATAAAACCAAACAAACTAGGACAGGACAAAGGGAGACTCAGGGTATGTCTGAATTTCCACCCTAACCTCTATATAGTGCACTATATAGTGCTTTCTACATTTTGTTGTTCTGTCCGAATCTACAATTCCCAAATCCAGTGCACTGGAAATTTCCCAAAAGTCTTTGTGAAAAGCTAGTGTTCATCGATGCTCACTAGATCGACAAATTTGCATTGCAAATTTTTTTTTTTACCAAAAAAGAGTATTTAAATGTATTGTTTAATAAACCATCAACGTTTTTATCTACAGAAGACAGTTGACTCATAAATAATCGTCGCAAAACGCTCATTTTAATTAGATTTTAACTTTGTGAAATCGATGATGTCATATCCGCCGTGTCCAAATTGCTTTTAAAATTTATGCCAGTACATAGTGCCGCACTTTAGAGTTTTTATTTGTCAAGTATGGGTTAGGGTGAGAATTTGGACACAACCTCAGACTTTTTAAGACACGAGGAAAGGAAACATATATGGAAACTTCTTCTCCTTCTTCTACTTGTAGTTTAATTGGCGGGTGGCACCAACGACAAGGTGCATTACCGTCACCTACTGTGCTGGAGTTTGGGTCTGAATTGGGGACTTCATAACTAAAATAAAATAATACTATTTCCTCCTCAATAATGGGGTTCTGCTCAAAAACCTATAATTACTCCATTTAAATTTTTCTCCCCTCCCAAAGTCTCTTCAAACTCATCTGCTTTCCCTCTGGCAACCTTACTCTATCCTCCAGCTGTCGTCTTTCTTCCCCATACAATTCACAATGACATAGAATGTGCTCCACTGACTCTTCCCCTTTCCAAAATCACACAAATCAGTTGGATGTTTCCCTAATAAACCAGTGTGTCCCATCCTCAATCGTGATATTATGTCGTGATCTCTGGTGTTTACATGTGGAAACAATCAGGGGCCTGTTTCAGAAAGGAGGTTAAGTGTAAACTCTGAGTGCGTTAACCCTGAAATCAGGGAAACCCTGGGTTTTCCGTTTCAGAATGGGAGGTTTGTTAAACCAGAGAAAGCAGAGTAAGTCAAACCCATTTCTGAAAGAGAGGTAACTTCTACTCGGAGTCAGTGTCCATGGTTACTTATGCTGTGAACCTAACCTGGTCGGGAGCAGGTTTTATTCTCCAAACTCAAAGTTTCTGCCGGTCCCCTCCCCTTTTTAAAGACGAAGCGGTATTTTTCGCTTTAACATTCATTGCCCACATTTCCGTCACACAGAGACAAGTGATAAGAATGGCTTGTCCTTTTTTGGAGGACCCAATAGACGAGGAGGCTGCATTAATTCATAGAGAATTATATTTACGTCGTACGAGGATTTTGAGAAGACTCGATTTTTTTTTTCCCTTTTAGCTGCTGCCATGTTCTTTTAATTCCTGCAGGATTGCATCTACGTGAAAATGAAATCAGGGACATTGAATTAGATTAATGTAACAATTACTTTTTGGAAACACAATTTTCTAGCACTGCTTACTTTCTTAATCCCATATAAACCTATACCACTTGATCAATACAAGGGTAGTCTTGCAGTGTGTGTGTGCTGAGCGGGGTGCGATCCACGAGAGACAAGGGGAGGGGCGAGTGCAGGTGCAGAGGGGGGGGGGGGGTGAGCAAGGAGGGGAGGTGTGTGCGTGGAATATATTGTGTGTTCGGAGGACGGAGTACTTAGTTAAATAAAGAGAAGGAGTCATTCCCAGAATAACTGTTTTGGAGTCATTCTTAATCCGCTCTGGATGTTGAGGGTTTCCAACGGGAAGTGAACCCCGAAGGAGAATTCCCTTCGGCCCTGAAGGAAATCTCCCCTGCGCTTCTGACCACGGTCGGAAAGACGAGAGAAAAGAAAGGAGAAGTCTTCGCGCAGCGAAAGGTTCAACAGTAGACCAAAGTTCACTTTTAAAAACACAATTGCATGTATTAATATTAAACTGACCAACGTTTGCTAGAGGGGAAGGTTAACAAAAAAGTCCTCTAAACATTATCAACGTTAAATGCATTTTTCCCCCCAGATTGGTTCTGTACTCTATGCAGCATTTCATGCATTTACACCAGGAATAACACTTCAAAAGAACACCTTAATATCGCCATTTTTTATTTCACTCCTTAAACTTACGCTATTTAAAAAGTTATTATAGTCAATATTTTATAATGATTTAAATGCAAACTTATGCATTAACTTGAGCAGCTATGTTTTCCACGCTAACTGTCTGTTTTGCAGCTGCAGCGGTGTTGCTTTTCTTCTGGAATATGTGCTCATATTCACTGTAACTCTGCAGCAGCACGTCAAGTTCAGCTGGCGAAAAATACGCAGACCTCTTTTTTTCACGGTTGCCATGGTGACTCGTGATATCTGCGCTCCATTGATAATGGCTTCTCATAGTCGCGGTGCTCACGCTCACCTCCGAATCAGTCCACTCAGAGTTGATTGATCTAACGCGGATCAGCTGCTCTGAAACTGAAAACTCAGAGTTGTTAATCTCCCGATTGACCAACTCAGAGTTCAAGTTCAACCTCAGAGTTGGTTGAACCTCCTTTGTGAAACAGGCCCCAGGGAAGATTAAACAGTCACACCTGCAGGGAACAGACAAGGACAGGAAGTAACAGGACCTGAAACGAGAAGAGAGTTAGTGTTTCAAAATAAAACAGGAAGTGCAACACGACAGACTTTGACCAAAAGTGCACAACTCAGGACATAAATCAAGACTAACGAGACATGACAAGGTGGAGCCTGCTGGCCCCCACGTCCAATGTTTGGTTGACAAATTTTGTGTAGCTCATTTTCAAGTAGGAGGGGTGTGGCCTTTTCTTTGATTCTTTCAATTTTTTTATTACAAAAATGCTTTATGAATGAAGAAGATGGGACTATTTAAATGTTAAATCAGGTATTCTGGGCTCAAATGAAAATCCATCCATCCACATCCACATCTTTGGTTGTTTATGTAGAAAATATATTTTTCTCTTTGGTGTAAAAAGAAAATAAACTTCAAATGCGGTTTTAATGCTGCGGTTTTAATCGATTTTTGGTAATTATTTTGAGTTCCGTTCATATTTTCTGCATGTTGGGCTTTTTTCTAGGTTTGTTTGTAAATTTAGGTTTTATTAAAGGACAAAGAAACAACAATTTTTGATGTGTTTTCTTATGTAGAGAGACATAAATCACAATGAAATCAAATTACAGTTGTATTCAAGGTTGGGGGAAAAAATAAATCAATGAAAACTGCCTGGGGTGTCTTTTTTTATTCTTAAGAATTACTGTAGGAAAGAATATTTTCGCTTCTCAGATCCTTTCATCCATGCGTGGTCTAAAGTCGGGAGAGGTCAAGCAAACCAAGGATTCAACCGGATTAAGAATACACAAAGTTTATTGTCCTAACAATAGTTCTAACACAGTTCTAACACATTGACGCAGATATCTGAATTCTCAAGTTAAAAGACCTACAGACGCATAATTTACATGCAAATTACTGCCGAATCTCCGCCCCTGGTCGCTCTGATTCGTCGGCAGATGTTCCTCCTGCTTTTACCGGCCAATAGCTGGAGTTACAGCCCCTGGATTCGCTCCTCCCAGCATTAGGGCGACCTCAACATGAGAACATGAATCTAGACAGGTTCCCAGGGGAAAGATGGTTGAAATGTAATCCATGGCATATTTATTGCTTGTCTGCCAAAACTCCCATATCTGCACAAAGAACATCCTATTTCTTCACAGGGGTTTGCAGGGGGAAAGGTTGCCGCTGCAACCATAAAGCATAAAGGAAGGTCACAGGAGAATAAGTCTTGAGAGTTCAAAATGAGTTCACCTCACACTAAAGATTAAGCTACAACCTAATAAAGAATAGATATAAAAACATACATTTCTATAGTAGCAAGACTTTTCAACTGCTTTTATTGACTCTTTAAGGTTTAGTAATATTTTTTAGAGGTCCAACAGTCTTTGTGTTTACTCAGACACAGGATCTAGTCTTGTGTATCAGGACATCAGGTGGATTTATTTGTATTTTTTACTGCAGGGACAGATAGAATAAAAGAATATGACATGGCTTAAGATGACATACAAATAAAGAACACCACATCTGGTGAAAATTTAAATTTAAAACAAATTCAGTCTCTGAAGAATCACAAAATAACTTCTAATTCACTTGGCAATTATTTAAACTGGTGTTCGTGTTTAATTTAAAAACCCACTCCGATAAAAATGGCATTTTTCTGTGTTTTTAACATCTTCTTGTGGCAATTTCTGATGATTTAGAACATATTTCCATTTCCAAGTATTTCTTCATTTGAATTGCTGTGAATCAGAAGCAGACATAAAAAGCAGTTTTTGAAAGATCATAGAAAATACGCTGGGCGGGGCCACCAGCTCCCTGCTCCACCCCTTTCTGATGTATCCTCTTGCAGACAAATAGAACCATCTACGTCTTTGTTTTGTGGTCTGAGCTGGAATCTGGATCTAAACTGTACGGATGGATAGCTCTGATATCACTCCTCATTATTGATATAGTAGTAATGTAAAGTTGGGGGTTTGAGGGGCCTCTGGTAGGGGACACGAGCTTGGAGGAGAAACCACCCGCGGAGGGTGAGAGGGGCGTTTTTTTTAATATTTCTTAAGCTTGAGTGTTCATACTCTAAAAATCAAGATAACTAATCTTCTCCCAAAGTATATTATAGTTAAGCGAACCTAACTTAACCGTCTCAGGAAACACTCCTGAAACTGGTAAGTGGTAACATGGCACACAGAAACTTTTTCAATCTTTATAAGGTCATACTGGTCATAAAGGTTATACAAGTTATACAAGGTATACAGGTTCATGTTTACCAGGCTGTGTTTCCAGTTCAGAAATATTTGGCCAAATTCAAAGAAGAAATTTTAGCATGTAGGTGTGTTTTTATTTTAAGAACAAGGAACACGGAAAGGAATTTCAAAAAAACAACCCTGGTCATCCTGAGCATTTCCATACCAATTGAATTCATCCTAAACATGTAGTCAATTCTGATTTTTAATAGAAGCTTGAGTCACTTTGGTTTTAAACTGAATAATTTAAATACAGATTCAAATCTAAAAAGGATTTCAGCTGAAATATGAAACAAACTTAACAGTAAACTAGTTTGACGGGGAAAACCTAAACATTTGCTGTATAACAGAAACTAAGAACTAACTGGTTTTGTAGCTGTGAGGTATTTTTCCCCTTTGCTCTTACAAATTATCAGCACTAATTGTCTTATTTCTTCAAGGCTGGTTCTTAAGATCTATCCCTCTGTCTGGTGTCCAGCTGTGTGCTCCATGTTCTACGACTTAGTCACAACTGCCCTAAAGGGTGGATATGGGCTGCCTGTGGGGGGAAATGTGGCAAACCTGTATGGGGCACATTGGACATTTCTAGACAACCAAATTGCTGCTGCACATTTATCTATGGATGTGCTGCTGGTGACAGGTTGTAGTAGTTACACAACACATGTGGGTAAGTAAGGGCGAAGTAGGTGAGATGCAGGCATGTTGTACAGATTTTTCATTTGTAAACCCCCCCCCCATGCTGCACCCAAATCCTGTCCAAAGAGCCCCTTTAGTTCTATTCATGTGATAAGTGCACGTTTCTGCTGCAGCCTGACTGTTAGAAACGAGGATATTCAACAATCACAGTGTAGCCTGTGTAGACATCCAATGGGTGTCCCACAGGAACTTTATATATTAAGTGCACACCCCGTACGTGCAGCATTTGTCTGCGGCAGTGACGTACGGTGAGGTTAATGGCTGGTGAGGCACTGACGTCATCAGTCAGATTTACAAACATATGAACCATACTGAGTAACTTATTCACCATTTGATTGACAACAGTTAACGTGTTTTGTTTAAAATATCATTTCAACATGTTTTTTTTCATATACAAACTGCAGCATAGAAAAAAGCACAAAGCTTATTATCGTCTTACTTTTACTTGTAAATAAAGTCCATACGCCGCTCCTTCTGAAGAAAATAACTTGCCGCTTGCTTTTACTTATTCTATTATTTTTTAGCGTCATAATATCAGGGCTCACCGGCGCCCCCTAACATGAGGCACGAGAACTGCTGGCCTCACCCAGCCGCTTTTTTGCCGGCGTTTAGCGCTCAGCACAAGAAACACGTCCCTCACATACAGTTATTTATAAAAACAAACACTGTACATCATATACATCTGCTAAATTATGTAAACTCAGCTCATATAGTACAAGTGATTGAACCGACACACAGAGAGACAGCAGTACCGTCTGACTGCATAGGTATTGCGCAATCCAAGGTGAGGCTCAGCGGGCTGGTGCCTCATCGCACGTCACTTCTCAGTATCTGAACGGCAAATGCGGAAATTCAGCGATTTTGAAAAGATAAAACACCAAACAATGGTACATTTAAATGGAAAATGACTGCAAAGCACAAATTACTGATTAAATATAATAATTGAATTTATTTTTTCTCTTTTCTTCCCATAATGACAGGTGAGGCACAGCCTCACCTGCCTCTCCTGACTGCACGTCACTGGTCTGCGGTCAGTAAAGAGTACTCAGTCCTTACTGACTGGAGTGTAGCATGAAGACACGGCACAACAGCATCATCTGTATGTCAACTTCCATCAGTCTTACAATTACTTTTCTGTCCATACCACACACACAACAATGGTATGTTTCATTTTCATTACATTTCTTAAGGTGGCCATCCGTGATTCCTCCTCTCTACGACCCCCCCCCCATAAACCTGTACAACTCAAAAACCTCTAAAACCCACAGGTCCACTCCTCATAAGACATTTCCTGGATCAGGTGTGATCTGTCTATCATAACAAGCAATCACATGATCCAGGTTAGTAGTTTTCAAAAGCTAGTCACAGCTTGAGAGCAAAGAGGAAGCCCAGTTTTAATCATAAACTTATTAACATCTCTTCTGCTCTAAACTCCTGTTTTCATTGTTTCCTTCCTGCTATTATTCTCAGAAGCGATTCTAACGTGTCCATCATAACAGTTTTTAATCTAATAAAACCTTTGTGTGTGTGTGTGTGGGGGGGGGGGGGGGTTCCCACAACACAAACAGTTCCTCATATTTATGACATGAGATGAGAGAAAATGTCGCTTTAGGTAAACTGGTAACAAACCACAATCTAGTAGACACATTAAATGATTCAGTTTGTCACAATTTGACAATAAAAATGCTTATAACATAGCGTTTTAATAAAAATTTAGAAAAGGACAACACAATGCAAGGAGAATGTTTAACTAGAGTCCTGTATAAAATTTGTCAGCAGTGAATATTTCTTGGTTAATGTAAGGAGGACCAGTCTGACAGGTAACAGGTGTTAAAGATGCTATCTGTTTGTGTCTAAAATATGAGGAAACATTCAGTGTATATAAAGTTCTCACAAAAGACCAGATTTTCCAAGTAAAGACTGCAGGCTTGACTCTGAAACTGATCTTTGTGCTGACTCTGCAGACTTTCTTCATAAAAGGTAAGAACCTCAGTCAGAGCTCACTTTATTACCCAAAAGAATATTCAATGATGTTAACATATACAAATAAAACTAAAAACTTGATCGATAAAATAAAGAAACAACTACAAAGTCGATCATTGACCTCCTGCCTAGGGTGTCTTGATGCCACATGTATTGATGGACACCCTTGTGCTCGATCATGGTGTTTGTTATGGATAAACTATGATGAACACAGAAGTCCAACAACAATGCACCGCTCTGGCTCAGATCAGGGAGACCATTCAAGCCCCTCCAGGTAACACTGTCACTGCCCACATGGGTTTTGAAGTCCACCAGGAGGACAATGGAGTCCCCATTTAGGGCACTTTACAGTCCCCCTTTAAGAGACATTAAAAAGAACTGCTGTTCGGCTTGTGACCTAAAACCAGAGTCAGAACCTGTCCCCGACCCTAAGGCGGAGGGACATGACCCTCTGGTCCACCAGGGTGAACTCCAACACTTGGCGGCTGAGATGGGGCCTCAACCAGGAAGTCCACAGCAGCCCCCCGCCTCTCACCATGAGCAACCCCTCTACACGACCCCCCCATGAACTGGACAACTCAAAAACCAGGAAAACCCACAGTACAGGTCCACTCCCCGTAAGACATTTCTTGAAACAGATGTGATCAGTCCATCACAACAAACTATCACACGATCTTGGTTAGTTGTTTTAAAAAGCTTATTCTGCTCTAAACTCATTTCATTTTTCATTTTCAACCTTTCATTGTTACCTTGATATTATGATAAGGAGGACCAGTTTGACAGGTAAAAGGTGTTAAAGATGCTATCTGGTTGTGTCTAAAATATGGGGAAACATTCAGTGTATATAAAGTTCTCACAAAAGACCAGATAGTTATTCGACTAAAGACTGCAGACATGGCTCTGAAGGTGATCTTTGTGCTGACTCTGCAGACTTTCTTCATAAAAGGTAAGAACCTCAGTCAGAGCTCACTTTATTACCTAAAACAATATCCAGTGATGTTGACGTATATAAATAAAACTAAAACTTAATCGCTTAAATAAAGAAAGAAAATGTCTGGTACAAGCTGAATCTGAGATGATTGAACTATTGACTAGGGCTTCATTCAGAAATAGAGAGAGATGCACTGAAATGATAAAAGGTGTCATATATAAACATATTTATTTTAACTAATAAATCTGACACTTTGGTCTGGATGTTGATTCATCTTAACTTGATTTGATTTTTGATTATTTCAAATAGAAATAATACACAAAAGCAATATAATCATCAGTTATACATTCATACAGTAACTAATCAAACTTAGGACAATTAGACATATTAATAAATATTGCTTGAAAGGGAGTGGAAAGAAGCGAACTTATATAATCCCACCCCGTTATACTATAACCATTTTATAACATGATCTATCAATATCCGGTTCCTAGGTTTTATCAGACAGAGTTAAGAATCATAAGGTATCAATAAAGCACATGACAAAGATGAATTACTTAGGTATTACGTCAAAAATAACTATTTTAGAAATCAACATGGCAAATGCAGCATCTGAAATATATGCAGATTATGTTACTTTTAAAAGTCATTCATATGCTTTAAAACATAATACTATATCAGTAAAATAGACACAACACTGTTTCAGGAATTTTCTTATCAAAATTTCATCAAGTATCAAAAGTTAAAAACATGTGCAAAGTTATGCTACATTAGGAAAGATTTTTGAATCAATTTATCAATTTTAGGAGCAAGTGAAGTAATATCACCAAAAGTCAATCAATTTCAAATCTTAAAAAGAAGATTTTTAGTCCAGATGAATCAACTTCAAGACAGCGTCACCTGGATGAATTAAAAATTTCACCAACATCTGAAACCAATGAAGATTAGAGAAATGACTTCACTCTCAGGCCCCAATTTCAGAAGTCCGCTCACATTAGAACACAAAGTTGCGCGCGTGTGCGCGCTAAATTGCTGTTTTGCGGCAGATCAGCACAGACTGATGGTGGAATTAGTCTGCAGTCGTAATCTGAATTAAAAAAGGATCAGTGCGCTACGGAATGTGTGTAAAAACAAGGGTGCTTCCGGACGATCATGTAATCAGCCTTTGAAGATATTTTAATAATTTGACGCACATGAGATGCACTGCTTTCTGTGACGCTCAGGCCATCGCAGCGCACTCTGCAGCCGGTCAGCCTGCTTCTGCGCTGATGTGGGCAAACACGCCTTTCATTGAAGATCAAAGACGGGGCAAAGGTGGTGGTGAGGGATCTCCATGCGAGCTGCTCCGAGTCGACGTGCAGAGAATCAGATCGATGCAGAGTGTGTGCAACGGTGGCCTGAGCGTCCAAGAAAGATGCGCATTTCTTGTGTGTAAAAGATATGGGGATGGGACCCCTGGGCTGAGGGGACCTGGGCCCTATGCTGGGGGGTGCTGGGGGTGGCTGTTTGACCACCGGGGGACAGTCTACCAGCTGTCCCCAACTTACCCCCTTCCTCATGTAATCTCTTATTAGGGTGGTGGTGGGGGTTTAGCCTGCGATTGCCCCCCTCCCATGGTTGCCGTATGGAATGGGCCCCCCCTCTCTCAGTTTTATTTGCACCTTAGACATGTAGGGCCCTTGGAAGGGGGGGGTGCTTGGATATCACTGCCAGCAAGCAGCAGATGTTCTCCTAGCACCCTACCCGCCAATTTTAACTGCACCCCCTTAGTACACACACCCTTCACCCCTCAAAATATACATTCCAACATAAACAAACACACATGCACACACACACCCTCACAAACACACTCATTTCGCAAGGAAGGTGGGACCTTGGACCATCTGTCCCCTACCCCATCCCTGGTAGGGGTACTGGACCCTTGGCAACGCCCGGCGGCCCTCTCTCCACGCAGGGAGGGGGATCCCTGAGCTTTCTAGCAAGGCCAGAAGCCGGGGATCGCAGCCCACTTGAGCTGAGGGTGTCCGTGTCCCTGAGGTGTGGGTTCTGGTCCTTGCCCCCGGGTGCTGGACCTCGCCAAATTTCCAACTGTGGCCGAGCCTCGTCGGTCCATGTTATTGGAGAACTTCTGCAGATGACAGTGGTGGGAGTCGTAGATGAAGTTTGATGTGTACAGGGTAAACGGGAGTGGGGAGAGCACAGTCCCTTGAGGTGCCCTTGAGGAGCTAACGCATGAGCGCTGTTAGCTCGTCCAGCTTGTTAGAGAGCGCACGGACATTTCCCATAGTAACGGATGGTAAATATGGCTTGTACCTCCGTATTTCAGCTGGAATATCTGGCTTTCCAGCAAGGAGAACCTCAGCTCGGCCAACAGCTGATCTCGAGTGTAAACAATGGAGCTGCATCCTAACGGATCCCCCGAGGCCGGTTCAAAAAGTTGAGAAAAAATAAAAAAACAAAAAGCAAAAGTAATGATGTTCCTGTCCTTTGTCGCAGAACTTCGTATTAGTTGTTGCAAAATACAAAAAACACAAATAAGGTGGAAGAAAATATTAAAAAACACAAAGTAAGGAACACAAAAGGGTAGAGCTGCCCAGATATGCTGCCACACAAGTGGCGCCACGGTAACAACAGGGCTCTAGCCCTAAAAATGCTTTGTATTCATTGAACAGTCAGATGGATTCCTCTGGTCAGCACCAGTTCTAAGATTATCAAATGAAATCAGATGAATCTGACAGGAAAGCAAACAAGAAAAATAGAACAGAACTGAAAAACTTAAAGCAATGTGAGCCGAATAAACTAAAATATTTTATTCACAATTCAATACAATTCAAGGGCTCCAACCCAAATCCATTTATTCACAATTCAACATATTTGGATGTACATTCCTGACATGCAAGCAGTTATTAGACTTGAGGGTTTTATGAAACTGTTGTTTCCAAATGCTTTTAATCCTCCTGACATCTCATGACAAATTTGACTTTTTCTCCTGACATGATGTTTGTGTTTATTAGTACAAAACATGACTTTCTTTTTGAAAGCTGATCAGTTTTAAGTCTGTCTTTTCCTGTGAGTTCTGGTTTTTATCATAATAATTATTTATTCTGTTCTAATGGA
>JAUDJI010000501.1:0-13843 GCA_037389245.1 Oryzias sinensis | reverse complement strand
TAACCACTGCTGACATGACACTAAATGAAGAGGCCTTGTGTGCTTATAAATCAATCCGATGATTGAGTATAGTGATGAGGATTCCACCTATCGTCAGAACTGTTTCTTATTTTCAAGCATGTGTCCTTATCTTCTCCTACATGTGTTCAGAAGTTCTTCAATTACAGATTTGTCTGTCAAGATCATCACAGCTTTTCTGACTCTTGGACGTACATTGAGTTGTCCTTTTTATTTGGTAATGGAATAATATTAGTATAAAGGAGCAAACCTTTAAAAAAGCCAGAAAAAAAGAAAAAGAGGTATTTTTTGGCATCGTTATCTTGATTATTCACGTAAAATGACCCTATGATTGCTTGAAGCTTATCAGATTTAACTATGCAGCAGTCCTTTTTTTTAGAAAATAGTTTGTAAAATGAAAAATAGTAATTTTTCTATCAGGGTTACAGTTTTGAGACCAAACTATATTTTCTGTTAGCATTCAACAAACTTTGTCTCCCTCTAGTGGTCAACTATCGTCACAACGTTAATCAGTGACGTTTGATATAAATTGATTTCTATGTATTTAACATAAAAATAAGGCATTCTGTTTAATTTGGGTGTCTAAAGCTACCAAAAGTAATTATAATATCCTTTCAGTCTCTTTTCTACAAGAACACTGGCTGTCCTGCCCTGAATTTTTGTTTTAACCCGTGTGCTATCCTAAGATGACTATTGACGTGTTCTCCCTACCATGACACAGGTGGATAAAGGTGGAAAGATTTCATGTAATCCATGGACACCAGGGAAGATCACAAATCACTGAAGAAAAAAGGTTTAGTGCTCTGTCTAGTGGGTCTAGATGACCCCTTCCCAATGTTAAAGTGCCTAGGATAGCACAAGGGTTAAGGGAAACATATCATGTTTGAGGTTAGATGACGTAGATTTACATTACATAACAGACCAAATACTTGCCAAGGATCCTATATGTAACTATTAATTGCACCTTGTTAATTTTTTAAACAAAACAAAAAAATTTGATTGTTTCTGAATTGTTTATTTGTAAATACATTTACATTTTGACACATTTTTTTAATGAAAATGTCAGGAGTCAGGAATTGAGAAATAGTTTAGATTTCTTCAAGGCTCATTTAGTCTTTTTTGTTTGTTTCTTTCTTTCAATTGGTGCCCAGAAAACCGCGTGGGTTTTGTGGATAATTGGAGCGCGTTTTGGGGGAAGCCCGGTCTCATGCGGAGAGATGGCGTCCATCCTACTCTGGTCGGTGCCGCTCTTCTTTCTAGAAACATTTCTGCTAGCCTTAGTCTGTCAACCTGACAATCCAGAGACGAGACCCGGGCGCAGAGCAGCAGTGTTAAACTCTCCTCTGAGCCTCCCTTAGTGCTGGTGCAATATCCATGCAGGGAAAGTCAAGCAGGTCCTAGCTTTAGCTTATGTGCTGAAAGACAAATGAAAGGAGCGCGTCACAGAAACCTTGAAGTGACAGACAGCAGTACTCACAAGCAGAATTATGATGTAATTAAATGTGGTTTATTAAACATTCGATCCATTTCCTCTAAGTCCCTCTTAGTCAATGAGTTAATCACTGATCACAACCTTAGTCTTCTAGCCTTAACAGAAACTTGGCTCCAACAGGATGACTATGTTAGATTAAATGAAGCAAGAAATCCAGGATTTCAGGGAAAGGAGGTGGTTTAGCAGTAATATCACAGTCTAGCTTACTTCTCAGCCCTAAAATTAAACATGATTATAACTCTTTTGAAAGCATCATATTTTCTATAAATCACCCAAACAGGAAAACTCGAAAACCTGTTTTATTCATAATTATTTATCACCCCCATATTCGCCCATATTCAGAAATTTTAACTGAGTTTTCCGACTACCTATCGACTATTGTCTTAGATTCTGATCAAATTATAATATTAGGGGATTTTAATATTCATGTTGATGACCCCAGTGACTGCCTAGGAAAGGCTTTTGCAGCTTTATTAGATGATGTTGGTTTCACCCAAAGTGTGAATGAACCCACTCACTGTCATAGGCACACCCTGGACCTTGTTCTAACCCATGGTATAGAGATCAGCCAGCTGAGTGTCCTTCCTCATAACCACATCATTTCTGATCACTTTATGATTACCTTCCAGTTTACATTAGAACATGCTACTGCCCCAGCGAATAAGAAACAGCTTAGAAGAACCTTATCTGACCGTTCTGTGTCTGAGTTTAAAGTCACAGTTCAACCAATACTTAGTAACATTCTGAGCATTCTGAGTCCAGCTCCCATAGCATCAGTCCTAGTATAAATGACCACTTTGTTAATGATGCCTTACAAGCCCTCAGGAGTACACTCGATGTTGTTGCCCCCTTGAAACCTAAGTTCGTTAGACAAAACCGAGTAGCACCGTGGTTTAACGCTGAAACAAGTTCTCTTAAACAAGAAACCCGTAAGTAGGAAAGAGAATGGCGCCACTCCGGTTCAGAGCAGTCTCTGAATACCTGGAAACATAGCCTATTAAATTATAAAAAAAGCTCTGCGTAGAGCTAGAAGCCAGTATTATTCAACCTTTATATCAGAGAATGGAAACAATCCAAGATTTCTTTTTAGCACTATTGCTAAATTAACTCGCAGTCAGAGCTCAGTAGAACCACATGTTCCTGTTTCTCTCAGCTCTGATGATTTTCTTACATTTTTCGATAGTAAAATCTCAAATATTAGACATAAGTTAAATCAAGTTATTCCTACTATCAGCCCAGAAGAGGCTGAAGTGGTAGAAATGGAGGCATCCATAGAAACTTCTGTAACATTGGACTGCTTCACTGCTGTGGATCAAGCGGAAATAACGTCAATTATTACGTCCTCCAAATCCTCAACGTGTCTGTTAGACCCAATTCCCACTAGACTTTTTAAAGAAACTTTTCCCCTAATCAATGATCCCATATTAACAATGATAAATGCCTCTCTGGAAACAGGTTACGTGCCACAGTCTTTTAAATATGCAGTTGTTAAACCTCTTCTGAAAAAGCCCAGTTTGGATCCTAGCATCTTGGCCAATAGACCGATATCAAACCTGCCCTTTATTTCTAAAATCCTAGAAAGAGTTGTAGTTAAGCAGCTTTACTGCCACCTACAGGACAACTGCCTCTTTGAAGACTTTCAGTCGGGGTTTAGACCCCACCACAGTACGGAAACTGCACTAGTTAGAGTCTCTAATGACTTGTTATTGGCCTCATAACCGATCCTGTTTACGCTTTATATGCTACCCCTAGGAAACATAATCAAGAAACACAGCATTAATTTTAATTGTTATGCTGACGATATGCAGTTGTATTTATCCATGAAACCTGACCAGAATGACAAGATAGAGAAACTGAACGCCTGCATCAGTGACATCAAGACCTGGATGACAATTAATTACCTCCTCTTGAACCCAGGAAAAACTGAGGTCATTATACTAGTTCCTAAAAACCTCAGAGATGCTCTGTCTGCTCAGATAGTCTCCCTGGATGGCATAAGTATAGCCCCTAATTCCACAGTTAGAAACCTTGGGGTTTTATTTGACCAGGATTTATCATTTAAGGCTCACATATCTCAGGCGTGTAGAACTGCCTTTTTTCACCTGCGGAATATTGCTAAGATCAGAAATATACTTTCTAAGAGTGATGCTGAAAAACTCATCCATGCATTTGTTACGTCGAGGCTGGATTTCTGTAACTCCTTGTTAGCAGCGTGTCCTAAGAGTTCCTTAAGAAGTCTCCAGCTTGTTCAGAACGCAGCAGCAAGATTGTTAGCTGGAACTAGCAGAAGAGATCACATCACTCCTGTGTTAGTTTCGCTCCATTGGCTCCCAGTTGATTCCAGAATCAAGTTCAAGATCCTCCTGTTAACCTATAAGGCCTTACATGGAATGGCCCCGTCCTATATTAAGGACCTCATAGTCCCTTACCATCCAATGAGAACACTTCGCTCGCAAAATGCAGGACTGCTTGTGGTTCCTAGAATTAGTAAAAGTACGGTTGGAGGTAGAGCGTTTAGCCACCAAGCCTGTCTTATGGAATAAACTCCCAGCTCATGTAAGAGAGGCCGATTCAGTTTCTACATTTAAAGTTAGACTGAAAACATTCCTCTTTGGACAGGCTTATTGTCAGACTAGTTAGTATTCAGAGATTATTTAACTTAATGTTAATTTGTTTAAATTAAACTTAATAACATAACTAAAAGGCTGCTAAAAGTTGAAGCTGGGGTAACTATGCTGCTCTGGGGTTCTGTCCTCTTTTCTCTTCTACTTTTACCCTTCCTCCTTTCTCTTTTTTTATCATAATTTATCATTTAGTTCTCCATGCCTCTGTTTGGTGCAGTGCCATTCATGTATTGTCCCTCTTTCCCTCTCCCCTCCTGGGTAAACAAACAAAACAAAACAAAACAAAACTTTCAACCAAGATTTAAGCAATTATTTAAAAATTAAACTTGTTTGCACCCCAATGGATTTTAAATCTATATGAATCAGTAAAAACAAATGGTTTTTCCATCCATACATTACAATATTATATTTTAAAATAATTTGTTGATCTAAACATATTTCGTTATCCCGGTATATTGCTATATATATATTTCTTTCGTATTGGAATTCTTTCCAATGAAACTTTTCTCCACCTCCTCCGGCACCAAAACGAATAGAAAAATCAGTTTCCTTTTCTGTGGAAAAGAGCGCAGAAACGCGGAATGCTTCTCCGTCCATGGTCAGCTTTGAGCTTATTTTTCGGTTTCGCTTCGCGCACCTTCGCCTTAAGTTTCGCTTTTGGCTGAAACGGTGCTGCGTGACGCGGCGGCGCTGCGGGTCCTGATGCGGTTCAGAGGCAGCATGCTGGCGTGGGGAGAGGACTGCCGGCGCGGCTTCCGGCTGATGGACAGCGGTGGCGATGGAGTTCAGCTTCTCCACGTCTCCTTCCACATCGCCGATCTGTCTGCGGGCCGCAGCGCGCTGGCCTTCGCCAAAACCAATGGGAACGCGTTTGTCATGCGCACCAGTGACGGGGGAAACGGAGCCAGAGTGCGGGGCAAGCAGAGTGAGCCTGGTTCTCCAAGTTATTATTGTCTTCAGAGTCTGGAGCTGATCTGCTGCTGAATATCTCTGCAGAGTTTGTGAAGTGTAAGGAGAAGATTGAAGCAGTGGGCTGTGGAGATGATGAGGTCATTCTGCTCTCTGAGAAGGGCTCAGTTTACCGCGTTGACGTCACTCAAACTCCCTACCTGCCCAGGTGAGGAGAATCCACTCAGAATCCTATCCAGGAGGGTTTTAGGGGGGTAAAATGTGACAGATGATTGACACAGATGTTTAAGTTGTGCTCCGTTCAAACCAGGGGCATCTAAACTCTGTGCAAAGACGGACAGAAATGTTGTTTTGATTTTTCAAGAGTAAACAAAATGTGGTTCAAATCCAGATGCTAAAAGAACAGTTTAGTCGGCATATGTGAACAACTTTAAAAGCAATTAGCATAACCCTTGTGCTATCTAATGGGGTCCAGATGACCCGATCCTTACATTAACGTGTTCCTTGAAGAAAAAAAGTTTAGCACACCGTCTTGTGGGGTCTAGATGACCCCACTCCCAATGTTAAAGTGTCTAGCACAAGGGATAAAAAGGAGAACCATGCAAACAAAAGCGAGGGAAGTAGAAAAAAAAGCATGCAGATAGGGAGAATATATAAACTAAGGTGCCATTTATTCAATTCATCTTGTACCTTTTTTTTAGAATGGTTTCCAAATCTCACTAGTGCTGGGTTAATCAGCCAACATTTTTGAACCCTTATAAAATGAATGCAAAGGAACTATTTCATGAAATTTCTTTTGCTTAGAAATCTAAATACATTTTATACCAAATTACTGTGAATTTTGTATTTCGGGAGCCGGTTTAGCTTGTGCTGGTTTGCGGCGCCTTCCGTCCGTGAAACCAGGGTTTGAATCCGGGCTGCTCCCTGTTCCCTTCTCTACTTCTGTGCCGGTCCCAAGCCCGGTTGCTTTGAGAGGTTTGCGTCAGGAAGGGCATCCGGCGTAAAACACATTGCCAAGTTTACCATGCGACTTGTTCGCTGTGGCGACCCCTGATGGGAAAAAGCCGAAAGAGAAATAACAACTGTGAATTTTGTATTTAAAGACAAGAAATGGCATATAGTTAAAAAAGTGCTTTTACTTCTTTCTTAGAAGGCCCAAAGCGCTTTACAGTCACAGTCCCATTCACTCATTCACATACTGATGGCACACACTGAACCTATAACCACCCAGGGCGGAAACCAAACCTGCTATCTTCCAATCAGAAAAAGTCTGTCTGAAAAAGGAAAAAAAAAACTGTTGTCAACACTAAATCTGGGTTCATGTTAAATGTTACATTCTGTGTATTATTAAATGTTCAGTATAAACATCTAAATAGAAAACATGTGAACAGGAAAATAACTAAAACTGAACACTGTTGTTTGTACACAGTTTTCAGAAATTTGAATACTGGCCACTTTGGCCCACGAGCCGGACTTTGGACATGCCTAGTTTAAAGCAATGCACACTTCAGATTTAGACAAAAACCTTGTGGATAAGCAATTCTTCATCTTTGCACTAAAGATTCTGCAGAAATGATGTAAAAAATGTGTACAGTTCATTTTCACAACTTCATGGTGTTCCTGTTATTTTTGGGCACCCACAATGACGAAATGGATGTAACTTTTAGTGAGTTATAAATGAGTTTAGTGTAATTAGATACTAAACACGTAGGTCATTTGAACCAGTGTCACATTTTTGTTTTTAGAAAAAGGAAATGTGTGCTATTTCGTTTGCTTCTTTCATCAGGATGCTGGAGGCCTTCTGCAGGATCCCGGTTTCTCAGGTTGCTTGTGGGAGTCGGCACACAGTTGCTCTGACCAAAGGTCTGTGCAGAAAACCACCAAGGATTTAGCTTCATGACAACCTATGTTTGTATATCTACGACGGAGTATTAGGGCCACCAAAAAAAAAAAAAAAAAGTTAAATTACGAGATTTTATCTCGTAAATTTACGAGTTTTTATCTCGTAAATTTACGACTTAAAATCTCATAGATTTACGAGAAAAAAGTCGTAGATTAACAAATAGAAAACACCGAAGTTGTCCGTTTATCGGAGCCTATCTTGAAGATGAAATACGTGGAGCTTTGTGAAGCTTTATTTCCGGATTACAGGTTTTAAAAACAAAGAGATTCTGAACCTTTTGATGACTCAAAATCAGATTATTGTCAGTGTAACCGTCTTTCCGGGGTTCAGTGTCAGTAAAGCAGAGTTTAATGCGTAAAATAAGGAGCTCAGAGACACGTTTGGATGCAAAGGATCGCTGCAGCCTTTATTCTGCTTTTCATTCACACCCTGAAGTTCATTTGTCAACTGACGTCATGAACCTGTCATCTTAACACCAATGCGGAAGTAAACAGTGTTCCATACGGCCCCTCCTGCAGATGAAACGTCCCGTTTCAGCATAAAACAATAAAGAGGAATGAAAATAGTCTTTTATATTAGCATTAGAACGTTGAAAATGACAAATAAGTGCTTCTCCTTGGCGGAAGCGTCACACAAATGTAGAGATTTGTCTTTGGTGGAGGAAGTAAGGATTGACGTGGACAGCTGCAGGAATACTGACGATGGCTTCATCGAGCTGCAGAGATCCTGCAAACCACCCATCAATAAATAAAACTTTAATAAATTGTAAATAAAACAAATGAGCTTCCAGACATTAGGAACGTTATCAATGAACATTCATCTCGCCTGTTTAACAAAGTTTAGTGGGTCGGCTCTGCTGCTGCGCGGCGTTCACCTGCTGCTCTGCATGCTCACTTCCACTTTAATCATAAATGTACGACTTAAAATTAAAATCTTGTAAATTTACGAGTTTTTTTCTCATTAATTTACGAGTTTTTTTCTCATTAATTTACGAGTTTTTATCTCCTAAATTTACGACTTTTTATCTCGTAAATTTACGAGATAAAAAGTCGTAATTTAACTTTTTTTTTTTTTTTGGTGGCCCTAATACTCCGTCGTATATATCAGAGTTGTTTAAATCTAAAAATGTAAAAAAAGTACATTTTATGTTCATTATTTACCTCATAATAGTTTGTTTGTAGGGTAAAACATTTACAACTTTTTGAATTATTAATCTCTCCTTTGCTTTGAACCAAGCCACTGAGCAAGTCAAAGGAATTAGGCTATCCCCTCAAACACCCAGTTGAAAAACAATTAAAAATATAAATATATAAATAAATAAAAAAACAAGAAGAAAACCCTCATTGAAAAGGTTTTAAGGAGGTGTGCAGTGTTAAAATTGGGGGTGAGGATCGTGGCTCCCTTCAACCTATTTAGAAATGTGTAGCTGAAGTGGTTTAATTTTCCCACAGATGGTCAGGTGTACACATGGGGCCAGAACACCAGGGGCCAGCTGGGTCTGGGAAAGAAAGGACGCAGCATCAGTTCACCCAAATGCATCAGGTCTCTGTCCGGCATGCCTCTGGTTCAGGTCTCTGCTGGAGGGGAGCACAGCTTTGCCCTCTCTGTGTCTGGAAGTGTGTTTGGCTGGGGGAGAAACGACTGTGGACAGCTCGGACTGGGAGACAGTCAAGGTGCTGAGTCCTGACCTCTTTCTGAAAAAGCTGATCTTATCACTCGAAAAGTCTTCATGATACAGGAACTGTGTTTTTCTTACAGACAGATGTACACCGACCTCTGTTGACAGTTTGAACCTGAAGAAAACCACCAGCATTTCTTGTGGTAAAGACCACACCGCCATTCTGACAAAGGTTTGTCTATTCTTTATCATGAGCTAAGGTTGTATTTGTTTTTCCCAAACTCAAGTCGAGCACATCAAACCAGTTCAGTGGCCAAATGATAGAATGATGCAGTTCCTCAAAGTACCACTGGAGGCAGGTTTCAAATGGGCAATAACCCATTGACGCCCATATATGCCCACCCTGTTTTCAGTTTTCTTTTTGTTCATTCTATTCTATTCTATTCTATTCTATTCTATTCTATTCTATTCTATTCTATTCTATTCTATTCTATTCTATTCTATTCTATTCACAACAACTGTTTGAGTGTGTTTGTTTTGATTCTATTAAAACACAAGCTTGATTGTTGGGGGAGTGTGTTTTTTTCACTCAACGAAACTCTCACTTTACTTTGCCCCGCCCAAACAGCTATTTTTAGAACTTTGTTGAATTACGGTGTCGGGTCAATATGGCCGTTCAGCGTGTATATGTCTATAGTTCTGATGGGCCCAGTGGTGAAAAGATGACTGAGTTTGGTTAAGTGCTAGTCTCTTTAACCCTCGTGCCATCCTAGGCACTTCAACATTGGGAGTTGGGTCATCTAGACCCACTAGACAGTGCGCTGAACCTTTTTTCTTCCATGATTTGTGATCTTCACTGGTGTCCATGGATTACATGAAATCTTTCCACTTTTATCCACCTTTGTCATGGTAGGGAGAACATGTAAGGGTGGGGTCATAGGATAGCACAAGGGTTAAATATAGGAAACTTTTATTTAACAACGTTTAATTTACTAAAATAGGAAATAAAAAATGTCTTAGACTGAAACAGTGATCAATGCGTTTGGATTTTGTGCAACCAGAATGTGTTTACTGTCAATATTGACCCTTATTGTCTACATATGTTGATCAGCATGGCACCGTGTTCACGTTTGGCTCTGGGCAGTTTGGACAGCTCGGACACAATTCCTCACGGAATGAACTCCGGCCTCGGCTCGTCGCAGAGCTCTGGGGGGCAAAAGTCACCAGGATTGCATGTGGAAGGTACATCCAACTTAGCATTTTGAAGTCTTCCTCTTTTACTGTCTATAGTGTTTCATTTGCTGCCAATGACATCAACATGACTTTATGTTGATGGACTAACATGACAAAAAAAGGGAACATTTTTATATTTTGCTTTTATATTCTATTTCAGATACCACACCTTGGTCTTACAAGAAAACAATAAGATCTACTCCTTTGGTTGCAATGACCAAAATCAGCTGGGACGCAGCAATGACAGTCATCCAACGGTTCCTCTGCCTGTTCTGTTGCCTCAGGGTAAAGTCAAACTCGATGGAATTGGAAAAATGACAGAAGATTAAACATTTTTTAACCTATTTGTGAAGATTCTTGCTTTTCATGACGGCAGTCACACCTCTTATTTTCTTTTCAGACATTGGCAGCACCAAAATTAGAACAATCTTTGCTGGAGAAAATTGTTCTTTTGCACCATTAACAACAGATGAGGTAATTTGATTTGAGTTCATTTGGTTCGATTTGATTTGTCACTCAAACACATAGAGAGTTATGCTACACAGTACTAATTTGTGTTACATTTTTACATGCATGTGTTTCTATGTCTGCTGAAAATCAATTTATTTCTGCTGTTGCACTTCCTGTCTGCAAAAGATGCTTTTTTTGTCTGCAAAACCCAACTATATTTTATTAAAAAAGGTTTGACTGATGCGTTAGGATCTGTGTAACAGTGAATTATAAAAGGAGTTTCCCCTTTGTAACGTTATTGTTTAATAACTAAAAATTTAGATCAGAGTTTTATTTGTTAGGACACTTTTTCTGCAAAGTGAGTGTGAGTAACTGCAAAAAATAACATACAGTATCTTGTTGCAGAAATTTCACAGAGATTCAAATTGTGACAACGCCAACAATAAAGCTCAGCTTTGCCTTGAAAACATGGTCAAAATGTGGACATCTGAATCAGATATGAAGACATGGAAAAAGACCAAACAGTAGGTTTTACTCCACAGTAAAGGGTAAAGCGGTCTGATGTTTTAGTGTGTAAATGCAGTTCGCTTTACAGGGAAATCCAAAGAACTTTTTCTTCGGCATCCTGTTTAAACAGAAGCTTCCTGGAGAAAACGTAAGGAATTGTTTTTCATGTTTGTCCATTTTTTACCTGGTGTTTGGTTGAGATTACCTCCATGTTCTGCTTGTATTCAAATTAGCCTCCGGAAGGTGTTTTAATGCCAAGACAATCCGGTGAAGTTGATTCAGACGATTCAAATTTACATCTTCATTTTAGCACAAACAGCTCTCTCAAGAATGAACCATAAACAAACTCTGCACCCAAAAAAAGTCTTGCTGCTCCAATTGCTGGTCTATATAATTTTCTGAAAAGAAAACATTAAATAGAAAAGAAAACCTGCTGACTCTACTCTAACTTTGACTATAGCTACCTGTGAACAAAGGTATTTGTGTTCTTTTCTGACTCTTCTATTGTGTTTTTGTGCACCTCAGACTGCCCTAAACTAAGCTTCACATTAACCTAAACTCCTAGTCTTTTTACCAGGGATAAACATTTCCAAACTTCACCAAAGTATCACGGACTGGACTTGAAACGAGCACAACTCACTTTCAAGAAACTAGTAAAGAAGAAGAATGTGTGGGAAGAGGTAGGCCTCTTTTTTCAATGAACATTTTCTGATAAGCATGTACAGTAGACATCTTTGGCTTTGGGGATTAAAGAAGTCCTAATGGCCTCCAAGCACCACTAAAAACTTGGACACTCTGTTATAGCTTGCTTTAAATCATCGTCCCAACAGGTTGAGGCTGCTCTGCTGCGTTTGCTCCCTCTGCTTGACAAGAATCCAGTCGGGGTGGAGGGTCTGAGAATCTACCTGCTTCTCAACGAGCTACTGCGAGCGACCCAGACACAAAATCCACAACAGAGCATAGAGCTGGCAGAGGTGGTTGCTGCCGCTGTAACACGGTTGTCAGGGAAAAACCTCCAGGTCATAGGTACTGTGCCCAAATAATTTCATGTAGAAATGATGTGAATTTGTACCATTAAACACCTTTATGAAGCTTTATGTTTACAATTCTTTCAGGGGACTGGTGGTCCTCACTGATGCCCTCCAGGATGGTTAGACATGTTAACGTGTGGAAGAAAGCTGTCTCTGCAATGTTGTCATCAGAGGATGGTTCTCACACTCCTGCAGTGAGAAACCTGCTTCTTGTTCTTCAGTATATGTATAATGTCAGTTTCTTAATTATCAAAGACTACTTGTTCTGCTTCTTTTATGAACTTTGTTCGCAAACACGAGGATTATGTCTTGGTTACAGGTCAACAGCAGGGTTGCAGAGTGTCAGAGGCTGCCAGACAGCGTTTTTTGTTTGAAACTCGGTGAACCTTTTCTTGACGAGGATGGAATTCGCTGGTATTTGAGGTCACATGGCGAGGTAAATCAAAACCAAAATCGCAAATTACCTAAATGTATTTCTTCTTTGTCTGTATTCTCGCAATTCTCCAAAAAAATGAATCAGATCACTTCTTTATTTGCTCTTTTTCTCTGGTAGATGATGATGTCTGAGCCTTGTGTCCTTCCAAACTTTTCCTTTGTGATGGATCTGAAAGCCAAGATGCTGATTTTTCAGAAAATGTGTGATGCCACAAAGGTAACCTGTGGCCTTTTCAGAACTTGTTTTATTACTAAAATGACAAATAAATTTGCATTGATATAACAAAAAATATTAATACAGGTTGAGAAAGCATTGGGGGATCTTAGTCCCCTTTTATGGAGCTACATGTGGGACACACCAGATAACCTACCGGGATTGGTGCTGGATTTGAGGAGAGCATCAGTTCTGGAAGACACGTTTGAGCAACTGGCTGCTACCCAACAAGAGGACTACAAGAAGTCACTTGTGGTAAACAAAACTTCATTCCATTCCAATTCCAAACACTCTCCTCTATGTCTTCATGCTTGTTGTTGTTTTTCTATTTTTTTATTTTTTTTTGGGGGGGGGGGGCAGTTGTGTCTCCCTGCCACTTAGCTTACACAGTTCCAGTTGCATTTAAATGTAAAAAAAAATACTCTTTTGTCTTGTAGGTCATTTTTGATGACAATCCTGAATTCGACGAGGTGTATATCAAATACTTCTTTTATGAAGTCTTTCATGAGATGGTTTCACCTGAATATGGGATGTTCATGTTCAATGACTCTGAAACGCTGGCATGGTTCCCATCAAAAGTACGACTTTAGGTTTTTATCACAACAGTTTTACAGACTTTTACACACCAAATGGTAACTTTCTGTCATGAAAATTAGGCACAACAAGAGGACCAACGTTTCTTCCTGTTTGGAGTCTTGTGTGGGTTGGCTTTGTACAACCAGGTCATCATTTTCTTACCCTTCCCACTGGTACTGTTCAAGAAACTGCTCGGAGTAACTCCTTCACTGGAAGATTTGAGAGAATTCAGCCCAAGTGAATACAAGTAAGTGAAAATTTGCAACTGATTTGCCTACTTTTGCAAATTTCCGTATTTGACTAGAAACATAGGTTCTTGCATTCTTTCAGGACTCTGCATTGCATTCTCTATGAATACACAGATGATGTCCTAGAAAACCTCTTCATTGACTTTCAGGTTGGTATTTTGAAGATTTTCAAATACTTGCTGATAGTGACAGTTTTTGTTCTTAAAGTAAGGGATTTTTAGTCTTCAAGCCAGGGTATAGTTGTGTGCTTAGCATTATTAATACAAACAATGCCAATTATAAGAAACCTGCTGTCTGAACATGCAACATGATGCTGGTTTTTGAAATCCAATGCATATTTTACTTCTTATAATAAAAAACAAAAAACAACATAACCATGAGTTAAGCCTTAGTCATTGGCACTCGTATAACCTGTATAGGTGCTGCATGTTTTTCTGTTGTCTGGGGCCGTGGGGGGGGGGGGGCATAGACAGGAGTTGCTGCTTCACACTGTCACATCACCATAAGAAGAATGTCTTGAACAAAGAAGTGCAAAAGTTTAATTTTTTGTAACGGGTTTGAGACACCCACAATGAAATATTTAAA
>JAUDJI010000500.1:0-13844 GCA_037389245.1 Oryzias sinensis | reverse complement strand
CAGATCCAGAGTTGCTGAAAGTTCTGCTGCCCTCTGCTGGTCAAAGTCTCCAAACAGCAGAGAGGAGATTATCTCATCATTCTATCTTTCAGTCACAAGCGCACTGGTTATACTTACAGTATTAAACATGTTATAAGATACATAAGGCTTTATAACGGCTGTCTTTACTGCACACAAATTGTGTTTTATGAACAAACTCGTGAAAAAAAGTAAACAGTTCAGTTCAACATTAGTTATTTCTGCTCAGCAGATGGTGAACATTAGTCCAATAAAAACAGGAAACAGTGTGATTCTGATTTTTAGATATATGTGATACTTTTCACAGATATTAAAAAGAAAAATGCTTCAGTCTCATCTAGTCTAAAAGTTTAAACATTTATTCTCCTTAAAAGTCATTTTATGCTCACGTCTTTGAATAAATACGTGTTTCACAGTGAATGCAGTCCTTCATATTTAAAGTTCCATGCAAATTTGGAACCAAAAGTGTAGAACATCAATTAATTTACCCTTAAACTCATCCCGGTAACGTCACATGCTCTGCTTTTTGGAACAGAGTCCAGCTTTGGAACCAGCAGAGAACCAACAAACAGCAGAAACCCAGACGGTAGGAAAGACTTCACACTTCTGACTGATGTTCACATCCACTTTATTCTTCACAGTAAGATTGGAACAGAACACTGAGAACCAAAAAGAACAGAGGAACAGTTCTAATGTCTACTAGAAAACATGAATCACAAGAACACCAGACACAAACACCAGTCTGGTTCTTTATCTGCATCTTCCTTCATACATTTTTAGGAAAATCTTTTCCTCACTAAATGGTAGGGATGCGGTTCTACTAAGACTGGATCGTTCCTTAGGTGGTGATCCGATTCAATTCATGAATCAAGCTCAACGGCTCACAGATCGAACCACGATTCTTGCTTTTAACTAGAATATGTTTGTACAGTTACTATAGGTATGCATTTTTACAGGATGTATAAAAAAGTTTAAATTATATGAATTAAATCAGCATCATTTAGAACCGAAGATCAAAATCAACAAAAGTGATACAAACACAAAGATTTATATAGAAAGAAAGAAATGGGGTTTGTTACTTTAAACAAGTTTCCATCAACATTCTGGTTACGTTCAGCAGAAATACATACATAATTGTTGTTGGGTTGCACGGTGGTGCAGTGGTTAGCGCTCTTGTCTCAAAGCAAGAAGACCCTCGGTTCAAGTCCTGGTTGGAGGATCTGAAAACAGTAGAGTTTGCATGTTTTTCCCTGTGCATGAGTGGGTTTCCTCTGGGGACTCCAGCTTCCATCCTAAACATGCTTCATAGATTGATTGGTTGGTCTAAATGGTCCCTAGATGTGAATGTGAGAGTGCATGGGTCCTGTGACAGACTGGATGCAGGATGTCCCCTGCCTTCATGACCCCAAAAGGGAACAAACAGCTTAGAAGATGATTCACATGAAAATGTTCTCCACAGATTCTCCGTCCTCAAAGTTCTGCAACACTTTATGTTTTAAAACATTGCATATTGAAGCCGCTTTGCTGCGCTGCAGAATTTGCTGATTCATGGTGATTCCATTAGTTAGTGGATTTAAAAGAAAATCTGTTTTCACTCAATGGTTACTAGCTCACATGCCTTGACAAATTAAAAACTGAAGTCCCTTCTTTTAGTCTAAAACAATAATGAAATTATGACAAAAAATCAAAGATGTTTACAAAACATTTCTCATAATAATGTACACACTTTGACAACATAAACATTGTCTTATCAGAAAATACAACAATGTTCAACTAAATAAGTTTTGTCTAAAATAATAAAAAACAATGGCAGGACAAAATGTAGTTAATGCCTCCTTTGAACTGAATTACTACATCAATGCTCTGTGTCATTGAGGCCACCAGCTTGGGGGTAATCACTGAAAAAGATTTAGGCAATTTTGGCAATATGGGATGGTGCAAAATACAATCTGTCCACCTGTCTGACTGAGATAATTTACACCTCCAATACCAAAGCAGTCGCTGGCAGGAAGGACACAACACACTTTGTAACCCTTGTGCTATCTTAGATGCCCCCCACCCTTACATTGACGTGTTCTCCCTACCATGACAAAGGTGGATAAAGGTGGAAAGATTTCATGTAATCCATGGACACCAGTGAAGATCACAAATCATTGAAAAAAATAACGGTTCAGTGCACTGTCTAATGGGTCTAGATGACCCAACTCCCAATGGTAAAATGCCTAAGATAGCACAAGGGTTAAACATGATCACTAATGTTTTTAAAATAAACATTTGTTAGAATGTTCTTTTTTTTCCTGGACAAAGAACATTGTTTTATTTAAACTTATACAATAAATTCACTAAATTTAACTAAGGCTTGAAATATTCCAACATTTTCCTTTTTTGTATATAAAAAAATAAAGTTCTTTCTTTTAAAAACGAAAAAAAAAGACCAAATGGCATTTACACAATATTTTCCCATATACTGTACAAGTTTTCTGCTCTAAGTTTTTCTGTTTTCGAAGTTGAGATTTTTCTGTAAAGCCTTTATAAAAAAAAAATGTTTTCGTTACAAAAGAAAAGCTTCTCACCTGTGTGTGTTCTAATGTATTTTACTAAATTACATTTATGACTGAGCCATTTATCAGCCATAAAAACTATCTCTCTCCTGTATGAGTTTTCATGTGTGTTTTTAGAATAGATTTTCGACTAAAACTGGCATCACATTTATTGCAAGGGAAAGGCTTTTCTCCTGTGTGAATTCTCATGTGTATTTTGAGTTTTGATTTTTCACTAAAACTTTTATCACATTCTTTACAAGTAAAAGGCTTTTCTCCTGTGTGAGTTCTCGTGTGTGATTTGAGATGAGATAATTGATTAAAACTTTTTTTACATTCTTTACAAGAAAAAGGCTTTTCTCCTGTGTGAGTTCTCATGTGTATTTTGAGTGTTGTTTTTTGATTAAAACTTTTTTTACATTCTTTACAAGAAAAAGGCTTTTCTCCGGTGTGAGTTGTCATGTGTGTTTTGAGATGAGATATTTGATAAAAACTTGAATCACATTCTTTACACATAAAGGGCTTTTCGCCTGTGTGAGTTGTCCTGTGTTTTTTGATATTAGATTTATAACTGAAACTTTTTTCACAGTTTTTACAAGAAAATGTTTTCTTTCCTGTTTGAGTTCTTATGTGAAATTTCAACTGAGGCTGCCCACTAAACTTTTTACCACATTTTTTAGATGCACAATATCTTTTATCAGACCCAGGTTGGACATGACTTCTGTCTCTTCTCTTCCTCTGATCTCTGTTCTGTGGGTCTGTCTCTTCATCTGTAGTTGATGTTGATTCTTCATGTTGGTTTCCTTCTTCATCCTGACTATCAGTTACATTAAAGCTCTGCTGATTGTTTAGATCTGCTTGACTGTTCTCAATCTCCATCAAGGTATCAGTCTCCTGCTTCAGACCAAGCTGCTCTTCATCCTGACTGATGCAAAGTTCCCCTGGTTCCTCTTTAATCTGTGGAGGTTCCGGTTCTTCATGTTCCACTTTGAAGTTCCTCTGCTGGATGCAGAGATCTTCCTCTTTATTCATCCAACATTGGGGGAGGACTGCAAGGACACAAGAACAGGTCCTTTTATATACTATGGTGACTTTATTTATTCTTAAGTATCAATACAAATGATTGCAGTATCATTCAGCATATGCACATTAAAAAACTTTTAATAAAAAAAGGGTTTTGTTTTCTTTAACACAAAAGTATAAAACTGTGCTGAAAAAGGCCCCCCAACACCTCCCCCCTATGAGGAGAGCTGTTTCAGTCAATAAATAGTCTGAACCAATTAAAGATAGAATATAGTTTTTCTTTGTTTATTTTTAAGGAAATGAAATTACAGATAAGTAATTCATAAATGGTACAAACAAGTCTTTAATGTTATATAACTGTATACCCAAATTAAATCATGCTGAGATAAATAGGACAGATTAACTAGAAAGGGGACGGAGGGATTGACAGAAAACGTACTTTTAACCTCATTCTGTCTCCAATTATTTTGATATGAAATTACAAAAAGGAAAACAGTTTGAAAACAAATAGAATGTTTTAGATTCTTGTCATTATTGACTGTAAAGATGCAGGCATCTATAATAAATGTTTGACAGTCTCTGAGGCTTCTTTCAGCACACCAGCTGTGTAATGTTAGGAATATGCTGCTAATAAAGTTACATTCACATGTCTGTTATTGTATTCATTTTATTTAGAAATCATCTCCAGGACCGAGGTCTGGGGCCCCATCAATCGGGATCAGAAACTTGCCTGTGGTGGTGTTGGTGGTGGTGTTTTTTAATGTAAAGCACTTTGTGTTATATTTTTATATGAAAAGTGCTTTATAAATAAAGTTTGATTTGATTTGATTTGATTTGGTGGGTGTGTTTATGTGTGTGTGTTAGCCTGGAGGTGCTGCTGGCAGCACAGACGATAAAAATGTGTCAAAAATGGACAGAAACAATTTGACAAAAATGGTTCAATTTAAATTAGCCATTTTATTATTAAATATATTTCATTTTGCTTTGAAAACCTGTTCATTATTTTAAAACAGAATTTTAAATGTTAATATTAATCATGTTGAATATTATTATAATTGTATCTCTTTTTTTCTGAAACTGATTTCTAAATCAATATTTTCCAAAGTAGCTTTTTTTTTATGTTGCTGTTTTTCAGAATGACTTATTTACTTCATGAAGAGTTTTTCCAGCAGAATGAGTCTGTCTGTCAATCAGTGAAAGTGGGTGGGATCTAAACATTGGCTGATCCCTGGAAATCGACTTGTGTTCCTAGATACCCGCTCTGTGGTGTTCCAGTCAGAGAGATGACATATTTCTGTTGTGAAACCGGAGGAGCTTTGTAGAATCCAAGCACAGACACAAAAATGGAGTGGCGAACTAGGTTTTATTATGTGGCAGAGGGGATGAATGGAGGGGGAGGAGAACAGGCCGGCAGGTGAGCCCGCCGAACCACATCAATTTCAGCGATATCTGCATTGCTTTGCTGACATTAGAGGATCACATAGAGACAAACAATTTGTCTGCTGCAGAAGATCCAAACATGGACGACTCTGTTTTTCTAGTTGAAGGGTTCATGTGTCAAATTAACGCAAAACCGACCCTAAAACAGCCAGGGCTCCAGACTAACTTTTTTCACTAGGAGCACAGTGGCCCCTAACTGAAAATTTTAGGGGCACAACCAGAAAATTTAGGGGTGCATACCGTAAGTCAACATGCTAACCAAATCTACTCATTTCCACTGTAAACTAATAAATACTTTAACAATAGATGCAGAAATTACAATGTGCTGTTTCAAATTCAGTGTCACATTTTATTCTGCACTTTTGAAGATGCAACAACAAGGTAAACTGACAGCAGCATCGCTGAAATGATAGTACAAATAAGTAAAGAAAATGGATGGAAATTCATCTTGGTGACACCAAATAGGTGCAGCCAAGATGCACAATAAGCGTGTTTGAGATCACCCAGGTGGACTCAACGCTGTGCCGATCCCCTGGTGTGAGACATATATTTTTGTTTTTGCTCCAACATCAACTGTCAATCATCACAAAAATATCGCGAGAAAGGGGTGGGAGCAAGGCCCCAACCTGAGCGAACGCAGCTGGAAATTTAGTACAAAACAATGCATTATGGGACATGTGTCCTGATGGGTTTTTGTAGTTGACTGATCAATTAAAATATCTGAAAATACCAATTCATTAACCTTCCACTTCCTGTTGTCCTTCAGTCTCGCTGCAGATTCGCCTTCATCTCACAGCCCCCCCCCCCCCCCCCGATCCAGGCGAGCCGCTGGTTCATCTCAAACACGTTTATCGTTGCATTTTCCCCACGTATTTCAGTGTGTCTAAAACTAATGTTGTTTTTGCTCGCACGTGTTTAAAGTTCAAGCCCCGTTAGCTGTCACGCATGTACGTGGGGGACATTTATTCTCCTCAGCTGACCCGACTCCCGCGGGAGCGGTGTGCTGCCGTAACAGCGGTGCATAACCGTTTGATGCCCCGCCGTAACCAAAACTTAACCTTCCTCCGGGTCTGTGCGACCCGTAAGGAACTCCTTAATGTGGTCTGGGGAGGGGGCTGTCAGGTGTCCTGCTTTCAAGCCCTGTCATTGTCCCGCCCCCAAGAGTCATTTACCCCACTGTGATTGGTTGGTCATCTCCGTGCACGACAATGAAAAAGTGTCATTCATTAAAACTGGCGGCCTGCAGTAATAATAAACTTTCATATTAAGGCGGGGACCGCAAAATATCATCTTGGAGACCGCAAGTGAGTGAGTTTGAGACCCCTGCTGTACACTCTCGCCCTGGTACACTAGCCGCAGGTCGGAAGAATGAATCAATAGTCGCTTGCTCATTGCTCAGACGCACATATCGGGTTGTGATGATATTTGTCTCCATTTCCTTCCCACAGATGTTTACGCGCGCTCGATTATCTCTAGGCCCCTCCCCCTCCACGCATTTTAGCCACTTGCAGTGACTTTCCCTTTCTTCTCACACGCATTGGCCACCTCACAAACGGGCATCACGCGAAGAGTGTGTGCTCGCGTTTCATGAGTATGCGGGCGAGTGTGTGTCTGCCTGCGTGGGTGTGGGCTCGCTTCTCATTGATCATTTCATTGATCATTGATGTGCCCCTTTACGTTTAATGTTTAAAAAAATACGGAGGGTGGGGGAGGCAAATTTACTGGTAGCACATGTGCGACTGGGTGTAAAATTCAGTCGCACACTCTCAAATTTTGGTCGCAAAATGCGACCAATTGGTCGCAGTCTGGAGCCCTGACAGCCCAAAGCCATTTTTACCTGCAACACCGCCAGTTCTGGTAACACTGTGGATGTGTTGAGGTGCATACTTCCCCCTAGTGTTGAGGGTGTGCATTGCGTCGTCATGTTTGCTGAAGCGACTTTGATCGATGTAGTTAGGGTGCTGCTGCTTATGTCTGAGTAAAGGAGTAGCCAATCACAAAAGTCTCTCTGCGTTGTCTGGTTTGCAATCATTGGTCTTGTTGTTACACTTCAGTTACAGGGACACGGTGATTGGTCGAAATGCATCTTGGGTATGCATGATGCATGACAGGATATTGCTCACAGCCAGTCCGGTAGCAGCCAGCCTAATCTTATGATATTTTTTCTGATTTTCATCGAGACAATAATAGATCGATCATTCTTTTATTTTTACCCTATTGAATGCTCACAGAGACACGGAAGTAGCGGCAGAAAGCAGCTTTTGCAGCACGATGGACGGAGAGAATACCAGGATGTGAATGAACGTGATTACTGATTCTTTTGTGCTTTTTAAAATAAGTAAATCTGATCTCTAAACATGCTCCTTGTCTTGAATGGAATGTAATGAGACACACACAGACAGAAATGTGAAGGTATCTGCTGTAAATCCAACTATTGCTCACATCTGTGTCTATGAATAACAGGAAAAATGATCCAGTAGTAGTTAGCATGTAGCCCAATAGCCTTCAAATGTAAAGCGACTGCTAAAGAGTATGTTAATAAAAGACAAGCCCTGAATATTATTATTCCTATTCGACCCCAAACTACAATATCAGCTGGCTGTCTACTGGCCAGCCAGCGGCCCGAACCCCATTGCTTTTACAGTCCAGTTTTAGTGTACTTAAATGGTAAATACCAAGTAATATTCAAGTGAACATACCCAGTATTTAGTACTGTAATTACCATGTAGTTGAGTGGAAATAGGGCTGACTTTATTTTACAGTCCAGTTTCAGTGTACTTAAGGGGTAGTTTCTGTGGTAAATTTATGGTAAATACCATGAAACATGTGAGTGCAGACTTAAATTGCCCTCTTTTCTCATCTACTTCTACCCTTCCTCTCTTCTCTATTTTTGATCATCATTTATCATTTAGTTCTCCATGCCTCTGTTTGGTACAGTGCGATTCATGTATTGTCCCTCTTTCCCTCTCCCCTCCTGGGGAGTGGGAGTGCTTTCAGACTCCAGTTGGCTCATCCGTGCTCCAGTTCCTGACCGTTTACCTCACCTTTACTCCCGTTCCTACACCTGGCTGTGGATCCTGCCTCTGATGAGTACTGGCTCATCTCTGGCTCGTCTCTGCTCTGTACCTGACCGAGTACCTCGTCTCTGCTCCTGCTCCTACACCTGGCTGTAATAATAATAATAATGGATTGGATTTAACTGCGCTTTTCAAGACACTCAAAGCGCTTACATTGTGTCCATTATTCATTCACTCCTCATTCATACTTGGTGATGGTAAGCTACTGATTTAGCCACAGCTGCCCTGGGGCAGACTGACAGAGGCATGGCTGCCAGTTCGCGCCTACGGCCCCTCTGACCATCACCGGGATCATTCACGCACATAAACATACCAGTGGAGCCACACTGGAGGCAAGGAGGGGGAAGTGTCTTGCCAAAGGACACAACGATATTTTGGCTGGTGGGAGCGGGGATCGAACCGCCAACCCTTCAATCATTGGACGACCCGCTCAACCACCTGAGCCACTGTCGCTGTGGTTCCTGTCTCCGGCTCGACTCGCGCCTTTGACTGTCCCCCCAAACACGGCTGGATGAACCTCGTCTGCTGGACTTTATATATGTAGTTGTTGTGTTAGATAATTTCATTCTTCTCTAAGAGTTCTGGTAAATCGCCTGTCCGTCCTGGGGGAGAATCCCTCCTTCATGTGGGCACCCCTGAGGTTTCTTCGGTTTTTTTTCGGAATCTGTTTTTTTAGGAGTTTTTCCTTACCGCGAAGGGGGTCTAAGAGCAGGGATGCCAGTATAGCTTAGTCAGTTTGTTAGTTCATTTTAGTATTTTCCTATTGAAGTACCATGTAAGTACCCAGTAAATTCCATAAAAAGAACCATGTAAATACCCTGAAAGTACCCAGTAGTTACACAATAAGTACCACGTAAATACCACTTAAGTACACTGTAAGTACTCTAAAAGAAAGTGTTACCAATTATAATCGGTTAGCAGAAATGCTTTTTCATTTTCACAATGTAACTGAATCAAATGACTCAAAATTAAAATAAAAAAAAAATCAATCGTTCAAAATACATTTTCTTTTTCTACATTAAAACCGCTTATTCTGTGTCATAATTAAAACCAAAATGCAAAGAGGGGATTTTCGTTTTCACATCTACTCTGCGAATAGTGTTTCAAAACTCAATTCTGATTTGCATTTCCAGGAGGGATGTGGGGTGATGATGTCAGTGGGTGTTAGCCCAACCAGCAAACGGCAAAAGTTTAGCATGGTGAAATCTGATAGAGCTGTTCATGGGGCTATAGCTGTCCTGGAACAGCAAAATCAGCGTGAAGTTGCAGGAGAAGATCTTCTAAATGTGCTTTTATTACTGTTCTGGTTATTATTAAGGGCCTGCTCGCTCATAATTTTTAAATCCGTGAGGCCAGTGCTTCTTTCTTGGCTGGAAGAAGGTTTAGCATTAAGCTAATACGTGCTAAAAACATTAGTCGTGGAGGAACACATCTTGTTCGTTTCGATTCAAATTAAAAAATGCTGACAATGAGTCTCTGTCCCAATATTTATGGACCTGACTTGCATTATGGGACAAGTCTGATACATGATGGGATACATAGCATGCAGCCCTCAGATAAATAGCTCTTTTCAATCAGGCTTTTTACAGCAATTATTAGGTTAGATTAAAAATAGATTCATGAAATGACGTAATAGTTAGTGATTGATTAATCACACAAAGAATTCATCTCATGACAGTTCTGAAAACACTGTCATAATTTAATTTTTGGGAAATTTTTAAAAGCTACATTTAATAAATGATTGTCTTAACAGCCAGGAAAACAGAAATAAAAGTATTTTGTTAAACAGTGAAGTGGAACTTTGTGGTTCTTGTTGGGTTTTGGTCTGGAAGAAACTGGATCAAATGGTTCTTTTAGTGTTAAAGTTTCCAGACTCTTGATCTCCACTGAAGCTATGAGTATGAAATGTCATTCCACAGACAAACCATCAACAAAATGATCCTGATGCTGCTGAGGTTCTTATGGAAGTGAAGCGAATCTCAGCAGAGATGCAGTTTTTCTAAACTGAAATCACTGACATTAAACAGCCTGAACATTCATGGAGCTGAACTGGACACAGAAAAACCTCCCTGTTGTGTTTCCACCCACCAATGAGGAGCAGTTTGATGAAGATGAAGCTGCACTGGAGGAAGAATCAGTCCAGAAAAGATGGAGAACAATTCTGACACTAAGCAGTTTTTCACTGATGTGTTCAGGTTTGAATCTTTTCTGTCTGCAGATCCATGAGCAGGACCCTGTCTTTGGGTTTTAGCTTGAAATGTAGTTTTGGAAATAGAATCTGTCTGAATGTCTGGAATTGGAGACATGGAGACATCAAAGAGGTTTAGATGGGATTTTGGGTTTGACAGAGAAATCTGCTGAAAAGAACTGAACTACAAACTTAGAACCACAGACGACAAAACAGATTGTACTTTTTTATCTGCTAACAATTTTCTCTTTGATCTGTTAAGGTTTCCTGTTTGTCGTTAGCTGGAGGGACTAACTAAGATCATCTGATTTGAAGAATGTTGTGGGCTGCACTGACCAACAATGTCTTCTGTCTTTTCAACTGGAAGGGACAGAAGAAACTCTTCCAGGACACGCTGTTGATGGACTGCATGTTTGGAGAGCTTGAAGCTCAAGATAGAACCGTTGTTGAAGTGAACATACCGATAGTGTGGAGATGAAGATCAGAGTCACACTGACCTGCTGACACGTGAGAGCTGTCCACACTTTGGACATGACTTCTGTCCCTCCTCTTCCTCTGATCTCTGTTCTGTGGGTCTGTCTCTTCATCTGTAGTTGATGTTGATTCTTCATGTTGGTTTCCTTCTTCATCCTGACTATCAGTTACATTAAAGCTCTGCTGATTGTTTAGATCTGCTTCACTGTTCTCATCTTCCTCATAAGTAGGAATCTCCATCAAGGTATCAGTCTCCTGCTTCAGATCAAGCTGATCTTCATCCTGACTGTTGAAGAGTTCCTCTGGTTCTTCTTTAATCTGTGGAGGTTCTGGTTCCTCCAGTTCCTCTTGAATCTGTGGAGGTTCTGGTTCCTCCTGTTCCACTCGAAAGTTCCTCTGCTGGTTGCAGAGATCTTCCTCTTCAGTCATCCAATGCTGGGGGAGGACTGCAGGGACACAAACACAACAAGGAGCCTTTTATACGTTTTCAGGACTTTTGGGTTTTGTCAAGCTTCAATAAACTCTGTGATCAATGGAGAATATGTCTGAGGAGTCTTGAGGACAACAAGAGACTAATGGAAGCAATAAATATAGATGCCATTATATTATTTAATAAACGTGTCATTAATTTAAAATTGGAAAAAAATAATCAAAATTGTCATTATTTAATTAAAATTCAATGCTAAGTGATTTACACAGGTTCCATTTCTAAGTTCTTCTAATCTTTTACATTCTATTCTATTTCTCCATCTGACATTGACACAGTTTAAAGGTGAACTTTGTTTCAGGGTGATGGTTGAACTCCCGCCTTTTTTCTGCCTTGTGCAATCAGATGGGAAGAGAACTTGAAACTTTGTTCTTCCAGTTTCTTCTTCTGGTTCTAGAGAAGGAAAGTGCTGATTCCACTGGTGACAGAAACCAACACACAGTAGTGTCTGATAAAAAACATCAATGATCACTCATGGATCATGTGTGACACACGTTACTGGCATCTGCATTTATGGCGCACAGTCGGGACTTGAACACACCGGGGTGTGGTTCCACCAGCACAAGCAGCTGCTCCAGATGTGTACATTGGAATGTGTACACAAGTGGTTTCTGGACAGTTGTGGACAGATGTACACAAATATACACAACTGGACACACTGGACCCTCCAGCAGACAGGCTGTAGGTCAGAGGTGGGCACTGAGGGCCGCATTCCTGCATACCCTGCTCTGGCATGTTCTAATTGGCTGGACACACCTGAACCAGGTAATCAGCCATGAGTAGGGCAAGACTATCTGGAAATCATGCAGACCCCCACGGCCCTCGAGGCCTGGAATTGCCCACCCCTGCTGTAGGTAATAACCAAGTCCAAAGTGTGTCCTCTGTTGTGAGCAGCTGTGGGACATTTTTGAAATCTGTGGAAAACTCACAATCATGACATCATCAATGTTTTCCACAGCTATCTATCACTATCAATTAGGTAGACAAAAATTTTTTAAAAATAAATATAACTTAAAAAAAATAATCCATAAAAATAAGGGTCCATTACAAAAGTTGAAATAGATCAAATAAATTACACAATGTCTGGGCATTCTTATGATTCATGTAATGTAAAGATTTAGAGAATAGGTTGAGACGGTTGAGTAATCCATTAATGTGAGATTTCACCCAATAAAATGCTTTGAAATTACAATCAGTGCATTAATCAGAAAGTCCAGATTTTTGTGAATAAATTGTAATCGAATTTTAATTGTATTCCAATTTAAAGGGCTAATGATGATATTTTTGTATTTGAGCCAATTATGAAAAGAAGACCAAAACTCTTTTACATGAAAACATTCCAATAATAGATGTTCCACAGTTTCTACATCATTTCCACAAAAGACACAAAGATCACTATCCCAGTTAAAGAGAGAATGTAAAAATGATTGGAAGGGTAAATATCATTTAACAGGAGTGCCCCAAAAATAGCACTGCTCATATAGCAAATCAATATATTGTGGCGATCTGGGGTTTAGCCCCGCCTTCAGCTTTTAAGACTCATGGGAAGTGGGGAATCTGGGGTGTGTTCAATTGCTCACCAGAAGTGAGGGAGCTGTGAGCAGAAGTGAGTTTAATGCTGTTTGGCTGTTGGTGGGCGTGTTCAAAATTAACAGACATAACAGACTGCCAACATATGTGAGTGTCGTTTTCGACAAACTGGGGTTGTGCTTAGCATGGGGCACGGGGAGCAGATTCGGACATGTCAAGTGGAGCCGCTACTAAGTAAGAGGATATTTAATTTAGACTTGGGCACAACGGTACTTACCTGGATAGTAAAGGGTGGTGATTCAGTGCTTGCTATTTAGTAATTTTTATTTTTTTATTTTTTTAACTTGTCCTGTCCAACAGCTGGGCAGTCAGATGAGAGCTGAGGGCCTCTTGTGTTGGACATATTTTACTTTAACAAGAGGGGCTATTAATCTTAAATAAATAAATAAACCCCTCTTGTAATTGAGGCCAAACTTTATTAATTTCAAACATGTTTGAAGATCTTTGGTGTTGGACCGGACGGAAAAGGAAAGAGGGGAAGAAGAGAGAGGGACGTTAGAGAGAGGGGGGGAAGGAGGGTGATAGTAGAAGGAGAAGGGGGATAAGACCATGAAGCAGCATAAAGCAACAAGTTTACTGGTTGTTAATCACCATGGTAAGGCTCAAATACAGTACAAAAAGGGCGGAGCCTGTCCACACACACACCCAAGTGTCAAACACACCTGCTAGTTGCAAAAATGTCCATCTGTCGACATGTACACAAAACAGATGGTGCTAACACGCATACTTATGCCTTAAAACCAACTAGTGTGAAACTTTTCAGTCATTCAGTCATGCAAACCGTCAGTGCAAAGGTGAGCTAGCACCTGTGCTCAGGTGAGTGTTTATGTTTTTTTAAAGTGGATGGAGGAATGTGAAAAGAAGGAGGGAGAGTGCCCAGCCATCCCCACACCAAGACCCCCGCCGCAGCAGCAGCGGCAGCCGGAACCCCCCAACGCCACACGAGAGCAGGCAGGGAATAACCGCCCCCCGGGCGACCAAGCCCGCCACCCAGGCCAGGGCCAGCA